>WBNM01004263.1:9596-96863 GCA_013399055.1 Ramphastos sulfuratus | reverse complement strand
GAGGATGAGCAGAGGGCTGGAGCTGCTCTGCTGTGAGGAGAGCCTGAGGCAGTTGGGGCTGTTAAGCCTGGAGAGGAGAGGGCTCCCAGGTGACCTTCTTGGGGTTTCTCACTGTCTTAAAGGGGCTACAGGAAAGCTGGGGAGGGACTTTTAAGGCTGTCAGGTAGTGATAGGACTGGGAGGAATGGAACAAAGTTGGAAATGGGGAGAGTCAGCCTGGAGGTTAGGAAGAAGTTGTTCAGCATGAGGGTGGTGAGAGCCTGGCAGGCGTTGCCCAGGGAGGTGTTGGAAGCCTCATCCCTGGAGGTGTTTAAGGCCAGGCTGGATGAGGCTGTGGGCAGCCTGATCTAGTGTGAGGTGTCCCTGGGCATGGCAGGGGGGTTGGGACTGGCTGCTCCTTGTGGTCCCTTCCAACCTGACTGATTCTATGCAAACAGCTTTTGGGAAAAGAAAAAGTGCCAGATTTGCATCAAGTCATATGCTGCAGGCATACGTGGGTGAGGTGCCTTGGGTAAGCCACAGCAGAGACCTCACAGAGCTCCAAAGTGGATGAATTTCTAATTTCATCTGAACCCAGGGACCTCACTGTCAGCAACAAGCTGGGCACATGCTGGCACATGCCCAGAGTTGGCTTCTTTCTGTGTTTCCTATGGTTTGCACCAAGTGCTTGCTCATAATAGGAATGTATGTAGAGACCTGTTGAGTCTGACATCACAGGCTGCAAGCTGGCTGCCTCCACACGCCAGGAGTGGGATGGCTCTGGGACAGGCAGAGAAGCTTCTGCAATCCCAGCATCACTTCAGCATCAGCTGCTGCTCTGTGGTTTCCATGTGCAGTCAGGAACACCAGGGGACAGAACTCAGCCGTTCACAGTGCCTGCTGGCAAGGCCTCTGAGCTGTAAGCAGATTCACCTGCTGCCTGGGGAGGCCAAACTGCCCCACTCTGGGCAGGAGCCCCATCCTTTGGGGGCAGCTGCCCAGCCCCACCTTGGCAGGGGAGCCGCAGATGAAGCTGGTACTGCCAGCACAATGGGAGCACAGACAAAGGGGGCTCAAGGGAGATGTGGCAGTGACACCTCTGTGCCTTTGATGGAAACTCAGAGCCAGGGCAGCAGAGAGAAGATGAGTGCAGAAAACCATTTGATGTGTCTGGATCCCAAGGCCTTTGTGCTTTCTGTTTGTTCAAAGGTTTGCTCTGATAGTTTTAAGCCATCCTCTACCACTGCTGTGGAAGACCTCATCTGTGCACTGCATTCCCAACGAATCCTCTGCTTCTCCTTTAGTGCAGGGAGTAGTAAATGGATTTACAAGCTTCTCTTGTCCTCAGTGACTGACTTCACTTTAAACTGGTGCAAACAGCCAAAGCGTTCAAGGGATTGATTGCAGATTTGCATTTTTGTCCTTCCCAAGGCAAATCCACTCCTCCAGGAGGAGGTTTCTGGCTCTCACCTCCCCATTGTAGCTGTTCTTTCCCTGGTGTTGCGACGCCGCTGCCTTTGATGGTGCATTTGAATGTACCTTTTTAAATGGAGAGAAAATAGAGCGGCAGAAACAGGAGCATTTCCATTTCAAGCACCAGCTCTTCTTTTCCCCTCAGCACTTGTTATCTTCAAAGCACTGTACAAAAATCGACTGATGAATTCTCCCACCTTACTGCAAAGTGTCATTCATCCCATGGGACAGGTGAGACAAGTGAGCAGCAGAGAAATGAAACAACACATCTGAGGTCTCAGAATAGATCCAGGGCTGAGGAGAGCTCACGGCCTCCTGGCACCTGCGTGGGGACTCTCCACTGGAGAGGCCTGTTCTTAACACTTGCCATCCTGAACAGCTGGGCAAGAGGATTTTAGATCTGCTGTCTGCCTTCCTAAAGACACAGAGATCTCCTCTTTAGAGACTGAAGAGAGGTTCAGACTCTACATCCCTAGAAACATCTGCTCGCTGGATTTTGATGAGACAGGAGACTTCTGGGCTCTTCGACTATTCCCTGTCAGTGATTTTATAGCCTACATAAAAGCCACAATATGCATCTTTCAATCACTGTTTATGGCAGGAGATGAGAGAAGAACCTGAGTACTACAGAGCATAAACCCCACAGGTTAGGACTTATTTAAAGCAGTGCAGTAAAAAGGATCAGTCAGCTCTGCAACGGAAGAGCAGCGCAGCAGTCTCTCAGCTTTTCCTCCCCAGCTTTTGTTTGCAGACCTGCTTCAATGAGGAGACAAATCAACAAATAAAACAGCGTGGCAGTGGGAGCACATCCTGGAACCTGCCTTCACAAAAGCCCTGCAGCTCCACTCTGATTAGCAAGCAGGATTTTTTTTTTTTCCCAGGGATTTGTCACCCACCCTCCAGAGCACTGGCTTAGGGGCTTTAGTAGGCGCTGCATTTTCAGCATCTTTTTGATTTTTAGGTACTCATGAGAGTGCAAATGAGGTGTGCTTGGCTTTAGGCTTCTGATGCAAAAAAAAAAAAGCAAGCCCAGCCTCTGCTAATATTCACTCATCAGCTGCTGCCTGCAAGGCTGGGACCTCAGAAGGGCATTTTCTAGGCAGGACTGCATTCTGCACACAGAGCAACACTTCTGACCCCCAAAAACTGTGAGGAGTCTGCTCGCAGTGAGAGAGAAGCAGAAGGACAGCACAAATATCCAGTTCAGGAGAGACAGAGACCTGCTAGAAAGAGTCCAGTAGAGAGCCACGAGAATGATTGAGGGAGTTGAGCATCTCCCCTACGGAGAGAGACTGAGAGCCCTGGGGCTGTTTAGTCTGGAGGAGCGAAGGCTGAGAGGAGATCTGATCAATGTGTACAAATATCTGCGGGGGGGGTGTCAGTGGCTGGGGCCAAGCTCTTTGGGGTGCTCAGCAGCAATAAGCCAAGGAGCAACAGCTACAAACTGGCACAGAGAAGGTTTCAGCTCAGCATGAGGAGAAACTTCCTTACAGTGAGGGTGGCAGAGCCCTGGAGCGGGCTGCCCAGAGAGGATGTGGAGTCTTCTGCTCTGGAGACTTTCCACCCCCTCCTGGATGCATTCCTGTGCAAACTACCTTAGAGGGTGCTGCCTTACAGGGAGGTTGTACTGGATAATCTCTGGAGGTCCCTTCCAACCTCTGATGTTCTGTGATTCTGTGTCTTCTGCAAAATCCCCCTCCTCTTTCCTTCCTGAGGTAACCTGTGTTTGGGGAGAAAGTAGCCTCAGACTCAGTGCACTTGCAGAGCTGAACAGAACTTCATTGTCAGATTACTGTCTGGCTGCCTGGGCTAGCCTCACACACCTTGTTACACCTCTGAAATTGCTGGTTGCTGACAGCCAGCATCAGCCAGGGGAGACACCAAACCAGAGCTGAACTCAGCTGCACAGCCTGGGAGGAGAAAGCTCAGCCCCACTAGAAAGAGGAGGCGATGGCTGCGGGATGCTCAGTGCTGGTCACAGTGCCTCTGCTGCAGGCAGCACTGGCAGCAAGGCACCATTTTGCCTGGGCTTTGTCCAAGGGTTTTATGTTGCAGAACTACTTTCTCTTCTCTCCTGTAACTTAAGCCTGTCACTGCCACCCTGGATGATTAGGTTTCTTCCAGCCTAAACAGTTCTATGATTCTGTGATTAAATGTAGGTGTTTCTAGGCAGAGCTAAGCCTGTGCCTTGTATTAGAGCCATGAGAGTTCACTACATGTAGACGTAGACTGTGGCACAAAGAGGTGAGCTGAACCTTGTGTTGATTTTCTTCCCTATAGTTTATTTTGTTTCTCTGGTTTTCATCACCTGAGTGTTTCACCCTTTTTTATTCCTCACAGCCTCAGTTCTCTTCCTTTGTTTTGGGGTTTTTTTTCTTTCCCTTTTAACCTTCTGCTTTTCTCAGCAGCGTTGAGTGCTGCAGCTGGTGTGGTTTGCTTTCTTTTTTACCTTCCTCCACACAGGGAATTTCTAGTCTCTGCAACTGCATCCACAGAGCACAAAGTACAGGTAGAGTGTGTGGGATCTGATAGCAATTCAGTCCCTCTTGGGCACCAAAAAAAGGGACACACACACACAAAAATCCCCAGGATGGGACAACTTGAGCACCATCACGGTGACCCCAGCAGTCAGAAGCAGGGAGAGGTTTTGTTCCCATGTGCTCAGAAAGGAGCAGGGTTCTTGCATTTACTTCTCACACCCACCCACAGCTCCTATCTACAAGGAAATCATTTCACCCTGCAATACAAAGAGAACAGTAATAAAAGCTTTCCAAGGGAGTGGTGGGACTAAGCTGGTGCCTGGCACAGTGCTTTAAATCCTGCTGTGAAAGGGAGCATGAGGCCATAGCCTGAGACACTGCTGCAGGGCAGGCAGGGCTGGCTGCCTGCCCAGCAGAGATGCTCTCCCTGCATCCACCATCCACCCGCCTGTCTCCTTGCAGTCTACACAGCAGCAGGGAAGCCAAAGATCCTCCTTCCAGAGGCAGAAACGCAGCAGCTGCGTCTGCTCTGACTGCTCCCTTGCACTGTTGTGGGGCTTTTCCCCTCAGCCCCGCGCTGAGAAGCCCCAGGAGGCTGAGGCTGCTTACACAAGGCTGTGTCTGTGCGAGTGGGTGTTGAGGAAGCACTGCAGTCCGTGAAGTTTCCTTCCATCGTGGCTCACTCCCACACCTTCTATCTCTCCAAAGCCAGGGAAACGTGGCACAGGGCTGAAGTCCCTTCCAGGGGATATCAGAGGTCACAGCAGCCCAGGCTGAGCAGTGCACACCATGGGCTCCCCCAGGATTGTCACACTGGCTTCAGACAATGAGACAGTGACTGTTTTGTGCATGGGATGCTTGGAAATGTCCCATCAAGCATGCTCAGGATAAGCAAGCAGGAGGAAAAAAAGAATTGGGTGCAAGATTGCTCTTACCCAGGTTAGAGGCAATTAAATCTACCTGGCAAGTCCCAGATTGCAGTGAGCTGAGCAGTGGCTGCACAGAACAGGGTCAATCTACTGTTCAATTGTAGTTCTGCCTCCTTTTAAAAATCAATGATGTAAGGAAAAAAGCAATCATTTCTGACATTTCTAAATGACACAGACATCAGGGAAAGAAGATGAACAGGATGAAACATGGACACTGAGCAATCCAGATCATCACCCCAGCCAGCATCACATCATGGACACACATAATGTCAGGTCTGTGCTCAGGGGACACAGCTGTCCTCACCAGGAGGGTGATCTGACAGTGAGCTTCCAGCAGTACCAAACTGAGCTGGGAGGGTGACAGAACTGCTGTGTTTGACACTTGCTGCTGCTGGAAGACAAGCTCCAGTTTTTATACTAGAAAGTGAGTTACCAGGCTCTAGGGGTGGTTCAAAATAAGCAAAGGGGTGGAAAAGATGCCTTGCACTGCCAGCTTCAGTTTCTGAGTGAAGGTGGTGTGCTTGCTTCCTTACTGCCAGGGGCTAACATACATGAGAAAGCCAAATATTGACTCATTTGGTCTCTCATTGATTATAGAGGGACAGCAGAACAAAGAGACAGAGCCTGTCTGACACTTAGAAGCCGAGACATTAGGAAATCAGTGCTAAGAGCAGGCTGGGCTGCAAAGCAGAAGACCTACCTCCAGAAACCTACCAATAGAACCAGTGGGTAATGGGAGATCTCTCCCACTCTGGCCATTTGCATCACTCCATTATATCTTCTGTTACTTGAATAGCTCCCAGGAGGGCCACCCACCTCTCATCTCTGCTCATCACTCATCTCCTCTGCCTGCTTCTTACTTCAGATCTGCTTTTAAGGCTGCCTGCTATTCTCAGAATAGCCTCCCAGTCCGTGTTTGCTAAGCTGATACCTTCTTCTGCTCCAAAGAGTGCCATCCCTGCAAATTATTGCAGTAATAGACACTGGCTGTGCTGCATTTGCACTCTGTGATAAAGCACAGCCTTTCGACTAGGAGCTCCATGGGGACAATACAGAAAGGTGAGGAGCTGTGCAGCGGGATCCAAGCCCTGATTAAAGAGCAGGCACAAACTCTCCCCTCTCCAGCACTGCAGGCTTAGGTCTTGATTTTCAGCAATCAAATCTTGTTCTCTGTTCACTCGTTGCCCTCACTCCAAACACACACACAGAGTTATCAATCATTCTAACACACTTTACATTCTTATCTACAAACCCCAGTCCCCCCTTTCAGCACTTAGCCATTCCGGGCTCCTTTCTTCCTTTGCAAGTCACTCCTTTCAATGCTCCAGCCTCATTAGGTAGAGCCTGAATCCTCTGCAGCTGCAAGCACCTTGCTGATCTGGCCCAAATAGTCTCTGAGATTCAACTTGAAAGCTTTATCTAGCTCTGGTTTGATGGGACAGGTGAGCACAGCATCCGACATGGGATTGATTCCTGGTCTAGGAAGGAGGACATAATTCAACGGCATCGGATGCCAGCTCCTGACTTTAGAGCCCAATGTTCTCCTAACCCTGTCCTTTGGCAGATTTCCTGATTATTTTAAGACACATCTGGTAATTGCACCTGGAACAGCTCTCCCCTTGCACTGACAAGGTATGAATGGTAATGAATTAATGCCTAGGCTTCGTTTGCAGTGGTGTTAAGCAGCAAAAGGCTCTTTTGTCAGAGCTGGGACCAAACCATTCATCTGAACAGGAGGATTCCAACTCAGTGCACTGCCTTAACTTTTTTTTTTCCCCCTAGGTTTCTGTAGCTGCTCACAAGCACAGCAGCCCAGGTGCCAGGCACTGTTCATGTCACATTTCATCACAGCTCTACTCCCATTTAGGGTTTTGTCACTTCATGGCAATGGCTGACCTGATTTCCCAGCTTTTTGCTTTCTAATGCCTATTAAAAAGGAATTCACCAGGTAGAAATAGAAGCTCAGGTGACATGGATTGAGAATCTGGACTATCTGAGGGACCAGGTGAGAAACAGCCACACTCTTGCTTCCTAACACAGCTTTGCTCAGCAGCTCTCTAAACCATTTTGCATACATTACAAGCTTGCCTCTTCGACAGAAGAAAAATCCCTTGATAGGATTTATGTGTAATTAGCTGGTTTATTCATTTAACAGGTCTAATTCAGAGATCAGCTGTGTGTGAAAAGTGCACCAGGCTTCAAATCTGCACCCAGCACAACCAACTTGGGCCCATGCCTCAAGGAAAGGACAAATGTGTAGGAGGAAGGAGTCACCCAGGGCTGAGCTTGGGCTGGTGAACCCAGTATTTATAGCAAAGCTCTTCTTAAGAGCTTGACAGAGGAGATAAATCTAAGGAGAAACAGGTGCCAACTGCCCAACAAAGAGGTGTTTTTATTGCACTTACTGGCTTGCAGGAGGCATTGGCTCAACAGGGAGCTGTGTCTGTGCTTGCTTTCAGACTCCATCCACTAAAGGAGCTGTAGAGCCTAGGGAGCCCCAACCTGTGGTTGCAGTCTGCATTTGCTCCCAGTGGATACTGGTCCATGCTCATCTGGACACTGCAAAACACAGACCTGGAGCCAAGCACACCCACATGCCAGGTGACAAGAGTTCAACATCCCTCCTACCTGGAATGTGAGCAAACTCACAGGAAACATGGGCAACATTGCCTCAAAAAGGCTTTAGCCTCATGCAGAGAGGCTGCTCACATCTGCACTGCGTAAGAGCAATCATTTTCCCCTCTCTGTGATTTGTTACAATGGAGATAACCAAAACATCCTTCTTTCCCTTGTGAGAGGTGCTTAGCATTCTGGGTGCTGCAGCTTTATGCAAGACAAGACATTCCTGAAGTGCCAACAGATGAATCTTCCTACTTAAAACCCATTGATCACTGGGCTCTGTAGAAGTCAGGCTCCCCATATAATCTCTGCTGTATGCTAAGCCCTTCCATAGCCATCACTCACACTGCTGCTAGTCAGAGTTAATACCTCCCAGTGGCTCTCAAACCATCTCCATTCTGGCTTTACTCCTCACAGGGCAGCCTCATACCCCTAATCCTGATGGCAGAGCACTCTGGAGGTTTGTTTAGGGCTATAACACAAAGTCCTCACCCCTCAGCATTTTATGGCCGTGTTCCCTAGCAGCAGCTGTTGAAATAAAACCTGTGCAGTTTTTTTCCCCTCAAGTTGAACCAAAGATGTTCTGTAAATTTTAAGTGGCGATACCGCCCCTGCAGCACCGCTGGTTTTGCAGCAGCTGCTTCAAGCTTAGAGATTTCAAGCCAGGGGGTACAAAACCAAGTTACACCACAGTGCAACTCCGGCACTGCCCACAGCGGGGCACTGCTGAGCTCCTCCGACACAAACCTTTCCAGCCACAGGGAATCCGCTTCCCTGGAGCCGAGACCTACAACGTCACGGAGGGCAAGCAGAAATTCATCTGTTCCTCACAGCTCTGTCACTATCGAAAACAAGAATTGGCTTAAACAACCTCTCCCTCAACTGTGTTAGAATTTGTTTTTATCTGCCATCTAAAAGAATTAACTTAACCTCTCTGCCCCCCTCTCCAAGGAAGCTGCTCTGGAAACAATGACACAAAGCAACAGAACCACGATGGTGCCAGAGCCCCTGAACAATCCTATGCCAAAGGCAAAAAAAAAAAGGAGTTCTTCCTCCTCATCTCTGGGCCCATAAGCACTAAGGATGAGCTTTGGAATCTTCCCTTCCCAGCCAAACCAGCAAAGCTGCAACCTAAACAAAAAGGGCTCTGGAAAAGCAAATATTTGCTGATGAGCCTTTTGTTTATGGCCATCTGCTCTTACACAGCTGGAAAAGCCCCGAGGTCTTTTCTTCCCCGTGTGAAATACCATACCTAGCTACTAACAGGGTAAAAATTTAAGTGCAGCTATCAGCTGAACTTCAATTACACCTGCTATTAGAGCACTAGTAACAAAGCACAAGGCTTCGGAAGCAGCCCTGCTACCTCTTCTCATAGCAACAGACCAAGATGGAGGTTAGACTCACTTTCAGCATGGTTAACACTGTGCCAAGCTCTTGCTAAAAGCCAAGGCTGTCACTGGTGTTTTTCAGCAGTGCTGTGACAAGACTGACAAGCAGGCATCTGCAACAGTCCATGATAAAGGTTAATCACAGCACTTGTCAGGATACACCTCATCTCTGATAAATGAAGGAAGACCTCTGAGCTTTTCCTCTTCCCCTGCAGGATCACAATTGATCTAGGGGTTAGAAACCTATTCTTAGTCCTCCTTCCAAATGACTAAACATATCCTTGAAAGCTGTCTCTTGATAGCAGGCATACAGTCAGCTCATTCTTTGTCTGTCTGTCACAGAGCAGCTGAATTCCACTCCATGGCCACAGTGACAGCAATCCAACTCTCGCTCCCTGCCAAACAGCTTCAGTGCAGGGCATGACTCTGCAGAGGCAGGAGGTATCCCTGCTCCTCAGCCTCCCCCAAAGTAACTTCAAGCCACACTTCATTGGGTTGTTTGATGCTTTTATTTACCACATGTAAAAACACTACTGTCACTTTGCAGGTACCTCTTGCTGCACTGCAAGTCACACAGCTCCAGACATTGAAAACCAGACAGGCAGAGAAAGGAACTGAAGTGTTTATGCCCAAAGTCACAATACCATGATCCCAGAGGGTGTTAGGTACTCAACCCTCCCCAGGGACTGTTCTACAAAAAGCAGTTGAGCATTACAAGTAACAGATCAGAGCTTGTAATAACACTAAGTGAAGGAAATGTCTACTTGGAAAGAGGACCTGCAAACTGGTCTTTTTCCTTCAGCTGCCCTTATCTTTCTAGTACAGGTAACTGTGATCTAAGTAGAGGACTAGAGCTTTACACCAGAAGAGAGGTTGATTGATCCACAGCTTAGTGGCCACAAGGGTTCCTGAAGTTCTTTCCAGCAAAACGGGCCTTGCTGCCAAGCTCCTCTTCAATTCTGATGGAAAGGGAAGAGAGTTCTCAATATCAGCAGACAGTGCAGAACCCCTGTGCTAGCACAACTGCAGTTCCTGCATCACTTGATCTACCTGCTACTTGGATAGTTCCAGTCAGGAGCCAGTTCCCACCAGACTTCAGTTCCACACATTTAACTACACCAGGCAGCATCACCCATCTCCTCTAACTTCACCCATGAATGTTTTTAAATGCTTGCCCAAGGCCATGGCATGGTGCAGACACCAGGATTGTGTCTCATCTCTAGTGTGCCAAGATGCTTTGTAGGATGTTCCCCTCCAGTGTGGCTGTTGGACAGTACTCATCCAACTCCTCACCGAGCCTGCAGCCAGCTCCGCAAGCACAGCACCAGCCCAAAAGCACCTCTGCCAGCATCCATTTATGCCCTTAGGCTGTAGAGTTTGAGATGCAGACCCAGCTGTGCCCCAAATGCACCAGCAGAGCATCCAATCTATGCCAGACTTAACCCTCAACCCTCTTCCTCCTCAGTCTCACCTCAGCAGCTGGTTGTACTTGGCTAGACGCTCAGATCGGCAAGGGGCACCAGTTTTGATCTGAAAGGGAAAGCAGAGAGGTAGTGAAGGACTGTGGCCAAGGCCACACAAAAGCCATGGCGATTGCTACTCCAAACAGCAATCACAAGCTGTATTTCAGCATCAGACTCTGTCTGTCTACCCAAACAGGCCAGGGCAATAAAGAGCAATAACGACTGTTGATTTGCCAAGAGCTTCAGTAGCAGAAAACGCTGACACCCTGGCTGAAGGTGACTAAGATCTTAATGAGTGGTTAAAGGTGAGTTGACACAAGATAACAGGTTCCCTTCTCACACTCCCATGAGACACAGCAGCTTCCTATAGCCAGAAACAGCAATTATGCCTGTCTTGAGCCAGAGTAGAGCCCATCTACTGTGCAGCACAGCTTCATCACCACATGTATCACTCCATCAAACCAAAATGCAAACTACAGCAGCTGCAGATACCAACCTGACCAGTGCAGAGACCAACCACCAGATCAGCAATGAAGGTATCTTCTGTTTCTCCGGAGCGGTGGCTCACCATCACGCCCCAGCCATTGGACTGGGCAAGCTTGCAGCTGGAAGAGACAAGCAGATGAAGCTCCACATCATTCCTGCTGGCTTAGCAGCCTTTGCACCACTGCTGCTGCCAAGTGGCAGGCATGGCTGGCTCTGGCAAGAGAGAGCTGCCTTTTGGTCCAGGTTACAGTTAGGACTGCAAGACAGTGCAGTGACAAAGAGCTGCTTTCACACATACTGGAACCCAGTGAAGCTGTTGGATGCCCTTATAGGCATCCAGACCACAAAGGCACAGATTCACTTGTCAGTATCCTCTACTAGTTAAGTTATTCCCCCTTCACTGATGCCCAGGCAACAGGTTCCCCTAGCTCTGGTGTGTACATTTGACTCCCTCCATACACCAGCCCCTGCCCTGGCACACTCAAGAAGGGAGAACTTACGCTTGCAGGGACTCTGTCACAGAGCCAATCTGGTTGACTTTAAGGAGGAGGCAGTTGCAGGATTTATCCTCCACAGCCTTGGCAATACGCTTTGGATTGGTCACAGTCAGATCATCACCAACCACCTGGATGCCAACACTGCCAGTGAACTTCTTCCAGGCAGCCCAATCATCCTGGTCAAAGGGGTCTTCAATGGACACCACTGTGGAGGCACACAGAGAGCTTTAGGATCAAGTCACCCTGAAAGGTCTTGTTTGAAAGCAGTGGCACCACAGCACTAAGTCACCTCAAAGAATATTCCCAACACTTTTAAAGTGCTCTTAGTCCTCTTTAGAAGGGAGGCTGCACCCTAACTTCTTCTACACACAGTGACTTACAGGGGTAGTTCTTGACAAAGCTCTTGTAGAGGTCAGCCAGCTGATCAGGAGTAATGTGTCTGCTAGGATCATCAGGGGATTTGAAGTCCAGGTCATACTTTCCATCACGGTAGAACTCTGAGGCAGCCACATCCATGCCAATGACAACTTTGTCAGTGTAGCCAGCCTTGGCAATAGCAGTCTTCAGCAACTCCAGAGCTGAAACAAGCAAGGTAAAGCTGAGTTCCCACCAAGCTCCTCACTTCAAAAGCTGTTTGTTCACCAACAAGAGCACATCCACTTGGCAAAGAATCTCTCTTAACCCCTACAGAAAGCCCAAAAGGCCACACAGGCAAGGTTCTTAAAACTCTCTCATTTCTGAAATGACTGGAACAAGAAATTACTTTAATACTGCTTTTAGCTTGTAATACTCTTGAGACACCATTATAGGATTTATAATCTCTTCAGGCAGGAGTACATGTCAGCCCAAAAAAGCTTAACACTAGATGATACTACATCCTCCTCTTCCAGCTTGAGGCATGTGGGCACAAGTAGTGACTGCACTTTAATCTCTTTTAGCTCCAGATCAGGTGCTGACCATGAAAGTGTTTCCAAACCCTGCCAGGCAACATGATGCACAGCCTGCCCCTGCACAGGGCACTGCTCCTTGACCTACCTGCTCTCCACTTCCACAGAACAACTCAGGAGGAGTGTCCAGGCACTCCCCCCTATGGTACCCTATGTGGAAGAATCCAAGCAAGGAAATGCAGACCCAAGCAAGGGTCATGACCAGCAAGACTCCCCTAGCCACCCTGAGTCAAAGCCAAGCAGCTGGATCAGTCAGGCTATTTGCAGTAGGAAGCCTGGATCAAAGGGGTTTTGTTCAGGTTGGTTGGTTTGTTTTTCTGATTGGTGGTGTTTTGGTTTTAGTTTAATATGTTAACATAGCACAAATTGTAAAAGCAGCTGCTGTCAGCAACAAATTCCTTGGACTGTAATGGTCATTCAAGGTCATCTTCACTGATGTCTGCTAGGGTACACACCTACCAAGAGCTGCACACAACTATGTGATTAGAAGTGCCCTGATTTATGGTGCTGCCTCTGTCATGTCAGGCAATGCATTCAGAGGCCACCTACAACAATAAAAGTATTTTTCTTACTTTCCAGTGTGAAAGCTTCAACTTCCCAGGCAAACCCCCACACACTCCCACACATTAGCAGGCATAGTTCAAACTGTTTTCCCCCTTATCAGCAGAAGAACAACTCCTCTGGATGTTGGCTGCTGACTTCTGGGAAGCCTGCAATGCATACAGACACTGCCACACCACAAGTGAAAGGGAACAAGATTCCCTAAGGTGCTACAGGAATGATGAAGTAATGAGGCAGTAAGTCAAAACCATCTTGTTAAGCACCATAATCTGTCCAAGGGAATACTCTGTGGTCCTACACTGGACCAAGCCAGTTTAACATCTTAGAAAGTTCACCAGGGTAAGAAACAGAGCAAAGCAGCACCAGCAAGTCCTACAATCTACTGATCCTGCTTTCCATTCACACTGGACAGGTGGGGTCTTCATTCTCTGGCTTCTAGTTACACCTCCTCCCACACTTAGCTCATTCTTACCTTCTTTATTCTCCAGGATATTTGGGGCAAAGCCACCTTCATCCCCCACGTTGGTGGCATCCTTGCCATACTTCTCCTTGATGACATTCTTCAGATTGTGATAGACCTCCGCACCGATGCGCATTGCCTCCTTGAAGCTCTCAGCACCCACAGGGAGGATCATGAACTCCTGCATGGCCAACTTATTGCCAGCATGGGAGCCACCATTGATCACATTGAAAGCCTTGGAGTAACCAGAAAGAACAGTTACAATGTTTCAGGATCAACTGATCCCAGTATCAAGACTGTGATTCTCTGGAAAACTTGATGCAAGACCATGAGACATGGTACAGAACCTGCTCGAGTCTTGAGCTACTCCTACCAAGGGACTTACAGGAACTGGGAGGATGACTTCTGGATTCCCAGCAAGGTCAGCAATGTGACGGTACAAGGGGACACCCTTCTCAGCAGCACCAGCTTTGCATACAGCCAGAGATACACCCAGGATGGCATTGGCACCAAATTTGGCTGAAATAGGGAGAAATTATTTACAGCAGTGTTATGGCTTCGTGAGAGACTCAGCACCATGGTCCTGGTTATGGCAGTGCACAGCACATGCCATGCACTGTCCATTGTCCCTGCTAAGGCAAGTTAGAATTCTGTGAACTAAGCTTCACCCTTCCACACCTCACTGCAACAACAGCCCACTTACATTTGTTCTCAGTTCCATCCATATCCAGCATCAGTCTGTCAATCTTCTCTTGCTCCACAACGCTGACATTCTGCAGAGAAAAGCAAACAGAGCCCTGCTTGACACCAAACATGGCTCTGCAAACTCTCACCTACCCACTGCCTCTTCATTTAAGGGCAACTAGCAAAGGCTGAAGAGACTAGTTCCTGTCATCCTGACAGCATCTGCTGGTCACTTCCAGCAGACCAAGGCCAATGGGGAAGCTGGATCCATCGAAAGGTGGTTTTGCTCCTCACATTCAAAGCTGTAAACTCACCCCTTGACTTCCTGACATTTACACTCCTATCTGCCTGGCACAGCACAGGACCAAGTCCCAGTTTATGCTCCCCTGCCCCTTCAGTGCAAGCTCAACACAGCTTGTACCCAACTGCACACCACTGAAGCTCCCAGGTGCTTAGGTACTTCTACAGACTACCACACCAGGCTGCTAGAGAACCTTTTCATTGTTAGACACAATCATTAAGTAAAGCAATTGCTGTAGTCAGTTTGTTCACATGCACTCAAACACACAGGCTAACACCCCACCCCCAAAACCCAGCTCTATTAACTGTCTCTAGAGACAAAACCCACCAGTTAAAACACAGCATTAGCTGATGTTAGCAGAAGACAAACTGCTCCTACCTTGCTAATCAGTGCAGGGGCAATTGTTTTATTGACGTGCTCAACAGCTTTTGAGACACCTGAAAGGAACAAGCAAATCAGACACTGGTCAACCACACTGGTTATGCAGGCATTAGTAGGAGATCTCAGTAACAACTAAATCTCAAGAATACAAATTACCTCATGCTACTCAACCCCAAATCCGACCTGAGCTTACAGTCAATTCTGAACACTTAAGAGAGGTCACCTCAATTGAATGGAAGTTGCATGAAGTCAGCATCATCTAGGAATGCCTGCTGCAATGGCAGTTTGCAAGACCATGCACTGGAGAAATTCATCCAAGTGACAAGGTTGCACTGTAAGCACATCCATTACCTGTGTACACAATGCTGTCCCCAGGAACTGGTTAACATATTTAACAGCTCTGGATACACCTGACAGAAGCGAAACGGACAAGAGAATCAAGGAAGAGCTGAAGACTCATAGCCAAAACCAAAAGGCAGTCATGCAAGAAAGACAAAAGGACATACACAGGTGAACAGGCCTACAAGTCAGAAGTGCCTGATACTGAGCAGCAGACTAGAAGAGTTCAAGAGGGAGAGAAACTGCATCAGCCAGCACAGCTGTGCCTGGTCTTTCCACCTAGGTTTCCATACTACTGCAAACACCACTGTGGACTCAAGCCTCAAGGGGCTGAATGGCAGCATCTGGAAGTCTTTAGCATAGGCTCCTGCTATCCAATTCCCAGAATGGATGAGTAAGAGAAAGAAAAAGGTTTGCCCAGAAGCATGCAGCAGCTCAGGCATTTCACCATTTGCTGTTACTCTGTAACATTGCTGATGCATCACCTTAGCACAGGTTTCACACTTGGAGTGCTGACATACACTGTCTCTGCTCCTGGATACAGGGACAGAAACTGACTGACTGCTCCCAGGTTCAGACAGGGACATAAAGCAGACAAAGGCATGAGTACAGCAGTATCCTTTCAGTCTGTGTGGACCCACCATTGTGTAAAGTAGCAGCTCCAGTATGAACTTGCTGCTTCTCCCCAAGTAGAGACCATCAGCAGCCAGCTACCAAAGAACAACACTGTCACCCCTGTACTAAGATTTCCAAAGACCTAAGCTTCAGGACTGGTAAATACTAATGAAGTGCACCCTGAATCATGTTAATTGTCTTTTAAATGCTCTAAGTCTGCAGATTCATATTACAGAAGCCCCTTCAGCTATCTGCAACTCATCCCATTTGGCAATTATTTTTTACCTAACTACAGTTATTCCCCAGCTGACAAACCCCTTCAGCTGTGAGAGGCTGTTGTGGAACCTCAGCCACTCTCTAGCTACCTGCCTGTAGGATCAGATTTAACAGGTCTAAGCACACACATTTAGCACACAGAGGTAAGCACACATTTACTCTCCTCAAGCAAATGCCCTGGTAAACAGCATAAGCTCTCCAGCTCTCTGGGATGTTCAGTCATCTAAGAGTGTCTTAAGAGTATTAACAACCATGAATCTTCTCAGACAAGGTTCTCCAAGTCCAACTCAACAGTCACCCCCTTTAACTGCCCATTCTTAACAGGTACACAGTACTCCAGCTTCCTTTCACCTGACTGGCAGAGAAGTTTGAAAATAAGCAATTCTCTTCCCACCCAATTTTCTTCCCACTTGGAAGGCATCACCAAAGCTTTTACAGCAGCAAGCTGAAGAGGTGTCCTTACTCTGCTCTCAAAGCAGCTCTAAGCACTACTATTAAAGAGGTTTATTAGGTAATGACATCTTGTATACAGCTATTCCAGTCCCCGCACTTGTTCCCAGCCCAGTCTGCTGTGTTTAGTTACCTTTCAGAACACAAAATCAATCCCCAGACAGCTAAAATATTACACCACATATACAAACTTAAGTATCCAGATTACCTATAATGACAGGTTAAAGAGGCTTTAGCTATTACAGTCAGAAAAGTTCCCTCCATGGTTACCAGTGTGAAGCTGCACATTAGCTGTGGGCAGCAGTTGGAATAAACTTCAAGTTTAGGATTTAAATGGGATCTATGGAGTGTGCAGTGCCAGAGCAGAGACATCTAACACTTTTGAGCAGATATATCCAAGAGTTATTTGAAGATTTGGTCTGGGAAGAGATCTTCTGACCAGCTGCACTGTCAAACCTTTTGGAACAGGTCATTTGGATGCTCTTACAACACACCACAGAGCACTCTGTACTCTGACAGGAGTCAACAGGCACAGCAACAGAACTGGTTTAACAAAGGACACTTGGGCATACTGTGCTGGAGACATCACCTAGCTGGCATGCCTGAGCAAACTGTAGCAACCAACAGAGCTACAGTGATGACTACCACATTGCTGGAGACAGAACTCTGGAGAAGCCAGCAGTCTGTGCCACCCAGCCTGCATGAGGTGACCACTGCTACCATCTCACTGTCATTTCCTGTTGCTTTGGCTGAAGTGCCATGTCTTGTAGAGGACACTGACAGCAGTAAAGAAGTCCAGGTGTCCACTGCCACCATCTGGCATATGCAGCATCACAGCCATTGTAACAGGTCAAGCTAGGTACCAAAGCTCAGGTTTACCTTTGCCCAAGTAGCGTGTCTTGTCATTGTCACGAAGCTCCAGAGCTTCATAGATTCCAGTTGAGGCACCACTGGGAACAGCAGCTCTGAAGAGACCTGTTTACAACAGAAAAAACCCAACTGTGTTAGCACATCCAAACCTCTTCTCCACCCATGTGCCATCCCTGCCTACCACATACTTCCATCCCTGGAGATGAAGAGTTGTTCTAAGCCACATCTGCTCACAGTGACCCTGAGTCAGATGGCTGCTTCTTTACAGCATCACCAGTTCATCAGCATCTCCCTCCTCCTGATTCACACCAAGTTGTCTCACTCACTCTCGTCCACTGGTATTTCAAGTGTTTTAAGTTAGGAATGTCACCCATTCTTCCAAAAAGCTAGCTTTACTCACTGAATCTACTTTGGAACTCAGTCTGGCAGGCCAGCTTTCAAATTCTTCTAAGATACAGCATAAAAGGGACAATTAGGAGGCCTGGTTTGTTAATATGAGTTTCAGGCTCTTCTGACCACAGCACAGCCCAGTTCTTCCAGCCAAGGATGCTGAGCTTCAAGCAAATCAGACTGGAGTCTGCTCTGCTTGTGGCTCAAGATGCCAGCTTTGGTATCCAGCCCTTTCCTTATCCCACTACAGCAAAGAGCTTAGCAGGGGCAATCTCATTTAATGACTGCATTAATCTTTTGAGGCAGAAAGATCAGCTATTTAGTGAGTGTATTAGAGCCATTGTGTTTGCTCATTCCCCCCAACCATGCTGCTATGCATTTGTACAATGCCTCTGTCAGATCCTGTCAGATGTGGGATGAAGAACTAACAAACCACAGGCAAGTCCCACAATAAATTAAAAAAAAAAATGTAAGATGTTACATGTGAAAACCCAATTAGACAAGTTTTTTAGTCATGCCTGAGCAGTAACAATTGCCCAAGATTCTGCTTTGCAGCAGAAGACTTTCATTACAGAAAGTGGCTGCTAGACAAACCAAGAATTAATCTTCAAGTACAGTCAGAGTTTAGGGAACTCTGCAAATCAGGACCATTAACAGCTGCTTATGGACAGGAACTTGTTAACTCAGTCTGAGAAGTTCTATCCCAGATTATGCTCAGGACAAGGGGAGAAAGGCTAATTTAGACTACATGAAGCAACGCTGCATAAAACCCTTCACTGTCCAGGCCACTATGCTGAGCTCAGCAAATTCATCCCAGCAGAATGAGGTAGAAGCTTTTCCTGCATTGTCTATAGCAAGCTCAGCAACATGTTGTATGTATGGAGGAAAGAGTAAGCACAAATCCACTACTACAATAGGACAGTGCATAAATTTCTGATTGCATCTTGAGTTCTATTGTACAGGAGAACAAAATAGACATCTACAGCTAAGGACTCACCTTTTTTGGTGTAAAGGTCTACCTCAACAGTGGGATTCCCACGGGAGTCAAAAATTTCACGAGCGTGGATCTTAAGGATGGACATCTTTAAAAACCTGCAAAGAGTTTAGCATTAGTTATAGAATGGTTTGGATGGGAAAGGATGTTCAAAGATCATCTAGTTCAACACCTCTGCCATGGACAATGACATTTTCCACTAGATAAGGCTGCTCAAAGCCTTGCCCAACCAGACCTCGAACATGTGGAACATCCATAACCCCTCTGGGCAACCTCTTCCAGTGTCTCACCACTGTCACCATAAAAGAAATCCTATGTCCAAAGTGATCTACCCTTTTTTCAGTTTCAATCTACTAGGCAGTATTCTTGAAACACAGCTCTGTGCAATCCGCTTCTAAAAACACAAACTCTATATCCCTCCCAAAGAGTTTATAGCCACTGGTCACAGCACTCCAGTCCTGTGACTCAACCCACCAAGTTTCAGTGACACCAACTAGATGCTAACTTTCTAAGTGCACAGGGGCTTACACCTCCTCCTGTTTGTGACCCATGCTGTGGGCACTGCTACAGGCATTTTAGAGGGGCTACTGACTGCCAACTTTCAAACAAGTCTGAATTCCTTTGGGACATCTCACAACCATTTCCCTGTTGGTTTGTAAGATCAGCAGCCCCTGGCTCCCTCCCCACACACACACACTAAGTCAAACTTAAAGCTCTCCTTGTAAGTCAGTCCAGCTCGTTGGCAAAAATGCTCTTGTCCCACTTGGTCTAGTGAATCCTATCAACCTCTACAAGACTCAGCTTCTCAAAGGTTTATCCTCACTGCCATACCATTAGACCCCACAGTCAATAGTAGGAGCAGATGATAAATCTGTAAGGTTCACCAAGCTCAGCAGCTTCTCAGCAGCCACAAATGCAAGTTCCTGGTAGGCAGCTAACTCCTCTAGAGAACTGAATGGAAAGTGGTGGGTGGCTGATCAGCTTTGCATGTTTGCTCTTCCTGATCTCATCTATTATTCAGACTCTTCATTCTTCAATCCTAGAACACCTGTCTTATGCAGGAGCAAACCAGGGGACTATGGAAAGTTCTTCCACTCCAGCTGCAGGCAAGAGTCTTCCACCTCAGCAGTCACCTAAATTCAGGCTTACCCTCCCCTTGCGCAGCATTAAGGCAGGGCTCAAGCCTGGACAGTTCATAATGCCCCAGATTCTTCCCCTGCTCACATCCCTGGATGTTGTCCTGACTGTGGAGCATCTCTTACAACACAGATACTCCTTCAAGGACTTTCCCCCACAGTTACACTTGCTGTTGACATCCACTGCAGATGGACACCATTTTCTTTCAGCAGGCCACAGCCTCCTCATTCTTAGAAAAAAAGTCCCCCTGATTCAGTGGCCAATCTTCTGAAACAGTCATCCTTCTAACAGTTCCAAATTGAGCTGAGGTGACCATGAGGTTGCTGCATTATCCTGCAGGTGAGCAGAGCAGGCAGCAGCCCAATTACCAATACACACTTCCCATGAGATCCACCACACTGCTGACATTACTGCTAGACACCTCTCCTTGTCCCACACCCTGGCTGCTGGCACACCCTAGAGCCTTCGGCAGCTTGGATCAGCAAAGGCTGGCACCAAACTCACTCACACCTCATGAGACCTGCTGCCTGCTCCCTCTTCCACAAAGCCCAAACTGTCAAGGGTGCAGAAACCCCTTCTGACAGAGCTTTATGGTGAGAAGACAAATCTCAACCCAGGTGGGAAGAAGAGCCTAAACCAGAAGCCTCCTCTCCAGAGGAATCTAAGGGATTGTGTCACCTCACCACCTAAGAGCAGCCAAGCAATGCTAACACAGGAGATCTCCAAGCAGTTAGAATTCTTTCTGATTTTGAACGACTAAAGTGCAACAGTCCTCAGTATGCACAGCAGCTGTTCAGAGCCAAATGTAACCTGTCTTGAAATAGAAACAGACAGGCACAGCTCTAATTAAGAACACAGTCATACCCTGTCTTGAGTATTTACAGGAATAGCTTTTCCTCTTAAAAGGAATATAAATGTCACCACTACTTAAATACTTACTTTTCCCCCACCTTTCTGATGTGCCTAAGTGTTTTTTTCTTAAGTACACTGCAGTGAGGAATGCCTTATGTAAGCTCAACTACGTTTAAAAATCAAGTCATACAAATGCCTGTTGGGCATTGACTGGCACCAAACCCAGCTCATCTGGAGAGCAGAAAGCTCAGCCTCAGAAGCAGAACTATCTGGAAGCTGGCTTCTTGGCAAGCCAGTGTGGGTGGTAACCTTGTTTACAGAAATGGTCACGAATCTCTCTGGTTACAGCAAGGAAAACAAGACCTTAAGAAATATTGCTGCTTCTGGAGTGTATGTGTGTCTGGGGGTTAACTTCATACACTCATTCTTACTCCACAGGCTTTTTTTTTTTTTGCCTTCTTCTGTTTAAAACATGGGCAATTGTTTGGTTTTTGTCCCCTTGGCTTTGCAGTGTCCCAGCACACTGTTAAAGCAGCTCAAAGATTTTACATAGCACCTGCTTTACTGCAAGACCCACACACTGACAGATAACCACTAATCTAAAAAATAAAGCAACTCACTTCAAGCTGGCCTTCACACTGCCCCTGAGTTTAATCAGTAAATATGCATGCTAGAAATAAATCCCTGCAACTCCCTCATTATCAGACCCATCCACACTAACCCTTATCTCCGTGCAGAGTGGAAGAATCCCCATTTATCTAAAGAGGGCTTTAGAAAACTTTGTTCTGCCTGCACCTGCTATGCTTTAATTTCCTTTTCAGAACCATCTAGTTCACAGGAAGCCTTAGTGCAATGCCATAACTGTGGCACTTGAGGAACACACACTGCAAGAGCTTCCACTCCGCCAGGTCTGACATTACTCAAGCGTCCTTGACAAACGACCTCTCTGTCAGACCTTCTCTCTTCTTTACAAGGAGGCATTTCACAGCACCAAGCCATTCCAGAAATTCCTGACACTTCCTTTTTTTTGCCTCATTTTGCATATCCCCTCACTTCTGTGCTCAGGAATGTCTTCCCACTGAGCTTTTCCTGAGTCAAAACCCGAAGCTGTTTAGCCTATCACAAACCTGCCTCCCTCAATTCAGCCAACTCAGTCAGAAAGCAAGGGTCAGTCCACACACAGGTCTAGCTGTGAAAATGCTAACTGAATGCAAGAGGGCTCATCTGCCTGCTCCAGACCTTTGCACTCAAACGATGGAGCCAGCCAAACATGCAAATACCAGAGGGATATTTAATGATTGCATTGCTTAAATCCTTTTTTGTACTGTAATCTGCTGGCAAGGTCACTGTCTCCCTTTAGGAGAGGAATCAACACAGGCAAGCCTTCTGGGCCTTCACAAGAGCACATGTTATCACCTACTTTAAGCTACAGCCCACTGCACCACTGCCAGCTCTGAGTGATACCTTCAACATCAACTAAATCCAAGAAATCACCACTTTGTATTGCTCCAACACCTATGTGGACCTCTCCCCGTCAAAAAAACAGCCAGTTTTATCACCACAAGCTGTACCTGGAGCTATTCTGCACACACATTCCTCTTAAGTCAAGGCAAGGTTAAGACTGAGGACTGCAAGCACCTGAATGGAGATTCTATGGCCACAGAAGAACTATCCTTGTTAGGGTCCTGATATACAGTTATTAATGGAAGCCTTACATGAGACATATATCCTCTAAGAGTGCAAGTCTCTTACCATCACCACTCTGGGAAAAGAAACTTACTGCTCTTAGACCTTTGAGCCCACCGTGTAAGACCCTAAAATATCAATACTACATTGTACTGCTGCAGTACTCCTAAAAACTGAACAGATGTGGACCAACAAGGGCACCTTCCAACCCTACTTCCCTGCATTCACATGGTATCATCTCACCTCTATCCAGTGAGCAACACAATCCAGTGTTTCCACTAATGCCTGGCAGGGACTAAGTCACAGACACGTTAAACTACTTTCTCTCTCGTTGTTAGGCAAGATGGAGGCCTGAACAGGCACTGCCTCTATCTGTGGGTTTGTATGACGAATTTCACTGCTTCCTGCCAGGTTCAGAAAAGTCATCACCCTGCCCTGTGACTCAGCAGGCAACTAACGGGCAGCAGAAAGCCCAAGATCCTCTCCTGCAACCCCCCACGAGGCAAGTTGGTTAAGAGGCAGTTTTAATTCCACACTTCAACATCCAGAGATGCGCTTAAGAGTTACCAGGTGCTGCTCCCCCCAGGTTCAATCTTGAGATACCCAGTCCTTAATTAACCCCACTGGGAGACCTAAGGCACAGATCTAAGTGCTGACATCAAACATTCAATATTTGAGATGCAAAGCTGAAGGACATCCACAGCCGCTACAGAGGAGAAGGTCCAAATCACGACATGCAATCCGAGAACAACTGTTAATGATTAAGAGAGAGAGGTTAAGCCCTGTCTTTGAAAGAAGCCTGACCCATCACCTTTCCCGGAAGGCTTTACCCCTCCGCCGCACACTCTGACGAGGGTAAGGCCGAAGCAGGCCTCCCGCCACCCCCGCACTGCGACTGGGCCGCTGCGCAGTGAGAAGAGCTCACAGAGGCTCCCAAAGAAGCGTGCACGGCCCCGGAGACACCTAGGCCCGGCCTCGCCCCCAGGCATGGCCGCCACGGTCAAATCTCACGGGGGCAGCGGCAGCTCCTCGGAGGCAGGGGAAGCGAGTGAGTAGGAAACCGCGGCCCCTCTCGCCCCGCGCATGACTGCGGGGAACGAGCGGCTGAGGCCACGCCGAGGCCACGCGGTTAGAAGGCCTCGCCGGCGCAGCCGCCACACTCACCTAGAGCCCAGCAGCCCCACTGCAGCACAGGCCGACTCGCCGCCTCACCTCTGACTGAGACCGGTTGGCTGCTCGGACGCCAGGCTATAGCCCACCCCATGCAGATGAGCCGCCCTCCTCCCGCTCCCCATTGGTCGGCTCAGACCCTGTCCCGTTTTCCATTGGTCAGCCCGGCCCCTCACCGCCCTCGCATTGGCTACCTCCTCCTCGCGCCAGAGGCGGGCTCGTGTGCGTGAGCTACGTGCCGCGGCGACCCGCGCGGCTCAGCCTCGTGGAAAATCCCCGTGCGGGAGGGGCGGGGCCGGACGCTCCTCCTCCTGCTCTGGCACCGCCCAGGCGCAGAGCGGAGATGGGGAAGAGGGCAAAGGGTGCGGGGCGCAGCCAAGCGGCTCCTCTGCTGCCCTGCCTGCGGGGGAAACGCTGCCTTTGTGCACTGTGCCTGCGTGTACAGGCACTAGAAAAGTGGTGGTCCCCAGTGCTTGGCACTTAGTGAGGTCACACTTCGGATAGTTCGGACATGAGAAAAAATTTCTTCCCGGAAAGGAGTGCAAAGCCCTGGTCCAGGCTGCCCAGGGCAGTGGCAGAGTCCCCATCACTGGAGGGGTTTAAAAGCCATGCAAGATGTGGTGCTGAGGGATGTGGTTTAGTGCTGGGCTAAAGATTGGACTTTATGATCTTAAAGGTCTCCTCCAACCAAAACAATTCTATGATTCTTATATTGACTTTGCACATTCTTGCATGAACATGAATACTTCTGGGGAGGGAGAGAAGGAATTTACCACTTTTATTGTCACTAAAACTGGAAGCTGAGCCTTGATTTGGCCAAGACTTATCAAAGAGGCTGGTTCAGCTTAGCACTGCCTTGTTGCTGTAAGCCCGTTGCTGCCTGCTGGGCAGAGCCATGTGTTTATAGAGTCATTGAGTCGTTTTGGTCTGAAGAGACCTGTAGGATCATCAAGTCAAACCATCCACGAGGCAGATGTAGAAAGTATGACTAACACCAGCAAGAAGGCTGACAAGAGGAGGGGGTGGTTTATTAGTTCTAGGAGAAGGTTAATGACCAATACAATATATTTTAACCTTGTTTTTGATGGGAAAACCCATTAACTCTTCCTGTTGTGGAGAAGGAGCACTCATGCAGTTATGATACTTCAGATACCAGTGTGCCAACAGGAACAAAAACTTTTCCAAGGGTTTTGCCTGGATCTGCCCCAAAACACATACTAGAAAGCCATGTTGTGACCAAAAAAACAATAGAACAGAAGAGAGCTCAACACCAGGCCACGGAATTAAAGACTTTGCCAAAATGGAGTGACTCATGCTCCTGAAAAAGCTCCAATCCTTCCATGGATGTTGGGAAAAAAACCTCAAATTGTTCATTGATAACTTAGCCTGCTGCATGAGAAGCACAAAGCATGCAGCACTGAATGAGCTGTGTGCTCTGTGATCAGCAAAGCCTCCATCCCTGGAAAGTAGCACTCAGCTTCCCCTGGGCTCAGGGATAACCACGTGCATTGGTGTTTAATAAGAACATGACCACTCACACCACTTGTTCCCACTTCTGGCACCGTGGGGGGGATTCTTGTCCTTCCAGGATTTAATTATCCAATTTCCTCCCTGTAGCTGCTCCCAGCAACCAGCTTGGCAAGGCCCAATTCTATCTCCTCCGCTGTGCCGGAGCGTTGGACCATGGGGGTATGTGGTGCTGCCTGAAGCCGTGGCTCCTTCCCCCCTTCCAGCCCTGGCTGTAGGCTCTCTCTGGTGGTGTGGTTGCCAGGGGATGTGCTGCCTTAGGTAGACTTGCAGTTGTAACACAAGGTCTTTGTGATTTTTTTAATGGAGCCTGTTTTTCTTCCAGGATTTTTTGAGCTGAGGAATGGTCACACACTGCACTGCAGAAGGGAGGTTGCAGTGAGGGGAAATCCCATTGCAAGATCGAAACATTTGAACAAGGCCACAGGCTCTCCTGAGAAAGGCATGATACTGTCTTTTCTCTCACCTTCTCATGCTTTTAGCTTGGACAAGATTGCTGCAGCATGCCCAGCTGTGAGAGTGAAGCCCCAAGCAGGGACTGGTGCTTTGTCTTGCTGGAGCTCAGAGCCATGTGCACTCCCCTGGGCAGTTCCCCTGAGCTCCCCTTTCACCTAACACTACACTGCCTGTGCTCAGACTGATGGAGGCCTGGCTCAGCAGTATTGCAAGCACATCAAACCTGAGAAATTCCCCAGGCCTGGTGTTGGAGTTTAGGGGCTGCAGGGGTCTGAGAGTTCACCCTGACTGCACCCAAAAAGCCATTTTGCTGCTTGCAAGGTTGGTTAGTTTGTTCTCGCTCCAGAACTGCCTCACCCTTCCAGCCTATGACTGATCATGTCTTCTGGGCACATTTTTCTTTCCTTCCTGAGAACATGCCCTTGAGACAAGCTTTAAGTCTAATAAAAAGTGAAGGCAATCTGTTGAGCTGACCTCCTTCCCTGGGCACGCNCCGCATGACCCCTAGCAAAGAGACACTATGTGAAGCCTGAGCTGCTTTGGGACAGTGCAGGGTGGCCACATGCCTGCAGCAGCACAATGTGATGCCTTTCTGTGATTTTTGGTGCCTTTCTGGGGTACAGATTGATGTGGGCTGCACGGCCATGAATCAGGTTGAAACACTGTTGGGCTGCAGGCAGCTGGTGCAAAGCAACACTGGCCAAGAAAAGCCCTTGGAGTTAAACTGCCACTTCATAGGCAGATGATTCTTTGCAGTGCCAACCTCCCCAAAACTGCATGTTCTGCCCCCTACAGCTGTGTCCTTGGCAGTAGCTCCTGAATTCTCCTGGAGCCTTCCCTTTCCCGGTGCAAAAGCACAAGAGGCACTGCAAAAAACGTGCTCCTGGAAATCATGAAACCAGATTTTTCTGCTGGGTAACAGCTGGGTTAGAGACACTCCATTGTCTGTGCACTTTGTCAAAGCCCCTTGGTTGTGAGGCACAGAAAACCATGCAGAGGTGCTGGATTTTGTAGTGAGCTACGGAAGATGGAGAAGAAAGCCTTAGGCTGAGGGAAATTCAATCGGCTGAGCAAAAGACAGATGGTGTAGTATGCCAGGGTGCTCTTTGGGAATAGCAGGCATGAAAGGTCAAAGTTAGCTTGGTGCTGGGCAGAAGTGAAGTGTAAAACAAACCCTCTGGCCTGGGAAGCTGAGCACTGAGCCTCCTGTGCCTCCATGTTCACCTTCAACCAAACCAAAGCTGTGAGAGAGACTGGCTGTAGGAGACCCCCCCTAAACTCTTCCACTTACCCCTTGCCTAGGCTGCTCTTCCCTCGGGAGCACAAGACAAGCACAAAATGAGCAGATCTCTTCTGCTGGAGTGTGAGCAACGAGCTGTGGGCTGAGAACCTGCATCCCCATCTACTCACACGGTGCCATCCCTGGCAGGACTCAGTCCTGGTGCTGGCCACAGATGCCCTGCCAAGAGCCACGTCCGCTCCACTGAATCGTGTGCCCACGAGAGAGGGAGCAGCTGAAGACACTGCCACTGCAGTAGCTGGAGGCAGCATTGATCAGGCATCCATGATCAGAAGCCTGGCACTGTTCAGGTGTTGGTATAATTTCCCCTGGATCAGCAGAATTGAAATTGCACTGTGCTGTAGATAGTACAATAAAAGGCAGAGCTGCTATTAAAAATGCCACTGCTCAGTCATGTATCCTGCCTGATTCTCTTTAAAGAAGCTGAGTGTCCCTAAGGCCATGAGCTATCAAGCTGGCAAGGGGTTCTGTGGGAAGCCAGGCTTGGTACCACTTAATCAAATGCTCAGTGCACTGTTTTCAAACAATGCATTTCTTTCATGGCTTGAGGGAGAGGTGTGTGGCTAATGGGGTGGGCACTGAGAACAGAGAACAAAGGCAGTGTAGTTAGATACCCAGTTTGGCAGCCCAGTGTCACACTGCCACGTTGGTGTGACATGGAGCAGATGGAGACAAACCACTGACACAGGTCAGGCTTGCAGGCATCCACCACCCAGGAATGGGAAGCAAGTAGTGATCAAAATCTTCCTGCACTGTGAGGCCTGATCATTCCTGGTGCTTCACAGACCATGCTAAGTGTAATAGAGGTGAGGTGCTTCACTGCTTGCAATGCAGAATTGGCAGGGCTGGGAGGGACCTCAAGGATCATCTGTTTCCAATGCCCCTGCCATGGGCAGGGACACATCAGTCTAGATCAGGTTGCTCTGAGCCCCATCCAGCCTGGCCTTAAAGACTCCAGGGATGAGGTTTCCACCACCTCCCTGGGCACCCTGTTGCTGCATCTCACCAGTGCCCATGGGCACAGCAGCTGACCAGCCCAGCCTTCTCCTTCCCTGGTTAAAGTGGTTAGGCAGGGGAGCTCAGTGGTTTTCAGTGTGAAACCACTGGTTCAGATAGCTGAGGATGCCAAGGCAGGGAGCAGAACCACCACAGATCAGGACTTGTTTGCCATGGCATTAATATGCTTCATAAGATTATGCAGGGTGCATTCCAGGGTGTGAAGCCTTGAAAGTGCTTCCTGAATACTCAGGGAATTGCCTTTCGGCTGGGTGCCTCACCAGCACCTGAGGAGCTTGTGTCTGAGGTGCTGTGTGCACCACCCTCAGCTGCTCCATCCTGACAGCTTGGCAAGTGCCAGCCTGTTTAGGTGTTGCTAAGTTTCCTTGTGAAGAGCAATCCTGCAGCTGGGTGGCCTTATGAGCAAGGCTTTCTGACTGCCTTACTACGTCACCACAGCTGAGGGGAGATCTCTGGAGGAGAGCTGTTGGATGCAGAAGTCAGCACTCAGATTTCTTCCCTTCCTTGACCCTGCAGATCCTGGTATTTGTAAGGAACATTCACTGAAAAGGTAATGGCAGGGTCTGACTAATGCTGCTTTTGGGTATCTATTAAAATGGTATAAATGACTCTAAGATGTTTTCTTCCAGGCACTCAAAACCTCCTCTGACATCTTCTCTTGCTTCTCATCCTCCTTTTCTCTTACTCTGTGATTAAACAGCACAGGTTTTAGGCACCTGTATAGCTAAATGGCTTGAGATGTCAGACCTCTTTCTTAATGCTTGTAGCTTCCACTGCTTCTCTCAGTTCTCCTGTCTCTTCCCAGGATGTTAGAGGTAGACTGGGTTGTGTCCTGAAAATGGTTTAAAAGCCACCAGTGCCTGCACTTAATAGCCACTCTGAAGGGAACTTCAGTACAGGGACTGGGGCAAGGGAAGGACATGGACTGAATAAGATCATTTCAGGTCCTCCTACTGAAAACTTGGAATTACAGCACAAAACTAAGAGCTGTCTTTGAGAGTCTGCTGTCAGACTGACAGACCCTGTGTGGCTGCAGGAACCTCAGCCTGGCATTTCACCTGGCAGCCTGAGGTCTGATTTCCTCCAATTCCAGCTGCCTTTGGTAGGTTTGGGATTTGAGTTTGTTGTGGAGATGACTTGCCCCAGTTTGCAAGCCAGCAGGGACAGGGCAGGGAGCTTACAGACCTTGAGAATTTTAGGTCTGCCTTTCTATGAACTGGGTGCTCAGGGTTTGTTCAGCAGTAAAGGGAGGTTGGTGGATGCTGAGGGTGCAGGTGGCATTGGACTGGCCATTTTGGAGAGGTGATGCTGTAAACACTTTGAACTTATTTTAAGTGGCACATTACTCCACAACAGTCATGGCAACAACAACAACAACAACAAAAAAAAAAAAACCCCAAAAAAAAACACAAAAAAAAAAAAAAAAAAAAAAGGCTGGAATAGGAAAAAAAAATAGGTACTACTTTTAACTACTGCAAATGCTAACCTACATAGAAAACTCCTCCCTCCACTTGCAGGTGATGGCAAAGGGTTATCTGGAAGTGACCCAAGTCACAAATCAGAGTGCTAACACCAAAGAGCAAATTTCCCAGCAACTAATGATCTGATATGGTGATTTAAGGTGAGACTGAAAAGCTTTTAAACCAGCTGGGTATTAATTGCCAGGAGTTGTGCATCCAAAGGCCATAGCTGTTCATTCAAACCATGACAAAACCATCAAGCAATTCCCTTCAGAGAGGGCAGCTTGCAGGTCGTGCACTGCCTCTTACAGGGTGTTGAGGCTCCTTCCTGAGCAAGTCTTTCCTTCTCCCTTGGAGATATATTCCCCTATAAAGAGGAAAGCAATGTAGGAATTGATTAGCTATTAATAAATTATATTTAGGATTTTTTTTTTTTTTTTAGCAGGGAAACCTGAAAAAAACCCAATATGAGTAAATCAATAACAACTCATTTGTTTTCCTCATGAGTGCATAATACTTATGTAAAGCACAGGAGTTATCAAGCAGGATTCTCTTGCCACAGAACAGGTACAGCACAGACACAGGATTTAAATTTCCTTCATGTTGTTGTCTTGCCTTGAAAATCAACTCAATTCTCACGGGAATCACTTCTAGCCCTTACTGCCTTCCCCTGCCTTGCACAGGCAGAGTGCAGCAGTGGTGAGCTACTAGGAGAGGCTGTGAGCACTTTGCTCGTGCTGAATGTCCCTGCATGGACCTTGCCCGCAGCAAAAAAGAAACAGAACACTGGGCACAGACAACTTGGGGAGGGCAGGGACTGATTTCCTGAGCTCTGAAATTGGATACATCTGTCCAGAGTTTGTATCTCTCAGTCACAGAGACTCTTTTGTAATCAAAAAGGAACAGGCACAACTGGATTGACCTCAAAAGACACCAAAGTAAAACACAGCATCTGTATCAAAGCTGTTTCTCAGGATGGGTTAGGAAGGAAGCTTGGTGGCAACCTCATACCTAGTTACATAACTTGTATGTGTCTTCCTGGACCTGGGATGTGGAGTAACTGCACTCATCACTCTCACTGGAAACTGAGAGGCTGTGAGCAAACACTGCCTGGCCCACAGACTCAGCTCCCTCAGCACATGGCTCAAACACAGACCAAGAGCTGGGCAAACTCTGAAATTCAGCAGATGCACCAAACACTTCCACTAAACCTCTGTCAGGCCAGGCTACAACCAAACTCCCTCAGCGTGTGAAAACAGCTCCCTTAGTCCATTTCTTCCCTTGTGGCACAGCTGTTGGCTGGCAGGGATGCCCTGCTCCATGGTAAGACCTAACTCCTCTTTTCCACTGGTTTGTTTTCTGCATCTTCCAACTTACCTGTCACAACAGGAATCCCACTTAGCTACTAGGGCCCCAGCACAGCCAAATGTCCTTGATTCCACCACTGTTCCTTAATCCAAATCCCTGTGCTCCCTCCCACACCTTTCAGCAAAGTCCTCTGATGTCAGAAAATCACAGCTGAAGCCTTTTCCTCTGGGCAAGCCTCCAAGGAAGCATCTCTCCAAAACCAGCTCTGGCCCTGCTCTGTTCTCTTCCTCTAAGGCAAAACCAGCACAGCTCTTCCCTCAGGTGTGGCCTCTTTCTTAGGTGCCGAATGAATTGCAGCTGATTGCTCCCTCATCTCCCAGCAGCTGCTCTCTGCAGGGGTGGGTGCATGTCCTGCACTCTGATCTCAGCTCAGGCTCTTCACCTCCCCGCAGAGCTGCTTGCCAGGCTTGTGGCTTCACTGTCACTGCGCTCATCTGCCCCAGAGAGCTGCGCAGGGGTTAACGAATTGCTGTTCAGGCAGCCCTTTGAAGATGAAAAGTGCAATGGAAGGGGCCCTGTTATTGTTACCTCGTCTGCAGAGTCCTGTACTGTATTGTCTTTGGCCACTGGATGTCACAGCTGCTCAACACACAATGCGGCTGAGATAAGAAAGCAAAAGTGCTTACCCAGCACTGGGCAACAACAGCCACGTTTCCAGAGCCCCCAGTTGTTTGTTAAGGGGCTGGGGGGTTTATCCTGTGTTTATGGACTGAGAACGTTGATTCTCAGAGGCTGAGCAGCAACCTTGCTTCCTCTGCCCCTGATTACACTGCGAGATCAGCACCAAAACGAAGATTTTTACGGGAGGAGGAGCAGATAAGTCTAAAATACTAATAACACAGCCTCTGAGAAGGCAGATAGGCATTTGCACATGCTGATAAGCTGTTTTGTCATGGAATTATTCCCTCTTTATCCCACCACCACCTAGTTCACAGCCTAAAGCCCTGGTGTGATGAAAAAAATTCTCCCAGGCCAGCTCCAAACAGCACAGTCAGGACACCTTCTGCCTACCTCACACTGAATGCAGAGGGAAGATTGACCTCTCCCTTCCTAATCCTCCCTTCACACTGCTGTTCATTTTTTCCCCCAAAGCCTCAAGCAGAGATCCAGAACATTAAGTCACTTGCAGCCAAGTCTGTAGAGCAGCCCTATATGGACATTACAAGAACTGTAATTACATTTCCTGGAAATGAAAATGAAGAGGGATTATTTGAGCATGTTCTCTGCTTTTTATAGCATCACATTGTCCTTTTCACCACCTTGGGGAAATGGAGAGTGAAAGGCTGCTCCTGCCTGTGGTGCAGTGAGATGGTAACCACCCCAGAAGTGATGTGAACATTAAAGAGGGAAAAGTATTTTAAGATGATCCAAGGGCTATAGCTATAACTAAGAGTAATTGGCTGAAACTGAGCAAAAGAAAATTTAGGTTGACAATGAACTGCAGGTACCTAACGCCGAGATCTGTTAGACCATGAAATGGGATTCACAGAGGAAACCTCTCTGCTCTCAAATGGACATATCCTGCTTTTAGGAGCCCTGGTGTAAACCTCTGGTGTCTCTCTCTCACTGCCTCAAAGCCCATTTCCCCTCACACAGCTTCAGTAGAATCACCAAACCTATCTGAATTTATGTCAGTACAAGGTGGATTTAGCCAAGCACATCAAAATATTACAGAGGAGGAAGGAGGCCTGAAGGGGTTGTGTGAGCTGGGGGAATGAATTCCAATGCTTCTCTACCTGTGATCTCTGTATGCAGTTGAAAGCCAGGGGGCAAAAAGTGGAAAAGGGGAGGAAAAAAAAGCATGGGCAAAATTTCAAAGGAGCCAGGGCCAGGTTTGGAAGGGAGAGGTAAAAACACAACAGGAATTGCTGAATCAAAGGCTCTCATGTGTCAGTCTGCACAACGCCTGCCAGCTTTACTCAGAGTCTACCAGCACTAGCTGCTTTTTTACTTTCAAGGAACTTGTGTAGGCTCCAAATGCTTCTCTTCATCCAGCACCACTTCAGCAAAGAGAGCTCTGTTGGAAGCTCAGGGCAGCCTGGCTGCAGGCATTCTGTCCACCTCACATCCAACTGCCTGTTCCTGGGCAAACGTTTGCTGAACCTGGGAGTGATTCAGCTATTACTGCAACCTCTGATGAAATTCCTGCTGATTCAGAGGGAAAGGAGTTAACCCTTCCAAGTTCTGGGGCAAAGGAGGGCTGAGGTGTTCAGTGCCATGTCATGGTTTTCATGTGGCTACCAAGACTCTGGATCTGAAAGTCAGGCTCAGGCCAGCGAGGACAGAGGGAATAGCCTGGGGGAAGTAGGATTTAAAAGATGGCAAAGAGTCAGGGAGAAGTGCAGAGATAAAGGTGAAGTGCATGGGAGCCATGGTGTGGGCTGAAAGGTTTGTTTCTTATTGCAGCCAGGACAGGAGTGGGGAGGCTGAAGTCTGTGCAAGTGCCTCTGTGTGAAGCAGCCTGCCTTGGTGAAGAAATCCTGCCCAAAACCTTCATGGCTGAGATACCCAACTTGAGATTTTCCCACTGGATAAATTTGGGTGCAGAGATGAGTCCTGTTAGATCTACAGTCTTCATCCCCCATAAAACACTTCATGCATGGAGTTCTGGGCACTGTGTCCACACTTCTCTCTAGCAATTGTACTGAAGTAGCAGAACAGAGGAGTAACAAAGACAAGCCTCAAGCCAGCCAGGTTTAATATCATGCACACTAAAAATAGCTGTAACACCAAGAATCAATAAGCAGTGGTTGATGTGTGCATGGCTTGACACAGGAGAAAAACTCCTTCCATATTATTCAGCTTGTAGTTAGAAACTTCATAATCGAATGCATTTAAAGACTTTAATTAAAATTATTATTCTGTCAGAACTCCAAACCAAATTCACACTGAATGCTCCTAGTAAATCCCTCTCCAGATTGCAGCCACTCTTTTTTTTTTTTTTTTGGCGGGGGAGGAGCTGACAGAGATGTGGTTTTTGGATGTGCTGAGCACCCACAGCCCCTGATGCCGTCAGGTGAAACCGTTTTAGCATGTTGCAAAAGCTCCATTAAAATTGACTTCTCTGCCATCTCCAGTTTCCTGGCACCAGGACATTCCCAAACAGGCTTTCTTTCAAATCCTTTGTGCAGGCTGGGCTAGCCAATCGATCAGGCTCAGGCAAGAGCCCCTGAATGACAGCCTTTGAAACACTCCTGCTGTGCACAAAGGCAGGGTGACAGGAGGGATGCTTTAATGCAGGGGCCAGGTGGGGGTTGGTCTCTTCTGCCAGGGAACAAGTGACAGGACAAGAGGAAACGGCCTCAGGCTGCACCTGGAGATGTTTGGTTTGGACGTGAGGAACAATTCCTTCCCCAAAAGGGCTGTCCAGGGCAGTGGCAGAGTCCATATCCCTGGAGGGATTGCGAAGCTGTGTAGATGTGGTGCTGGACAGGTTTTAGTGGTGGCCTGGCAGTGCTGGGTTAATTGTTGATCTTCAAGGTCTCTTCCAATCAAAGTGATTCTGTGATTCTCTGATCTCCTCCTTGTTCTTGAAGTCTTTTTCACACCCTCATGTGCTGCCCTTTGGAATCCTGGAGTGTAACCAGGTATAAACCCCCCAAATTTCTCCCTCAGCTGATTTCAAAGCCTGTTTACCCAACTGGATACACAAGGATTATGAAGTGCATTGCAGGGCATGTTTGATTTGTTTAGTCCTTACACAGTTCAGTGCAACTGTCAGAATAAATGACTTCTTCAGGAGACAGAGGGGGAAATGCACACTTGGTTAATCAACTCAATATTACAGCAGCTCCCAGAGATTAAATATGCACTGCACAAACCAGGAAAGGCCTTTTAATGGGAACAATTCACTTGCAAAGAGGAAGAGTTTGAAGAGAAAAAACCCAACCAAACCTGCTTCTGTTCTTCAGCACAGCCTAATCCTAAAAGCCTGAGTTCAGGTGAAATGTGGAACTCACCTGTGGTCGAATTGCTCTCATTACCTTACTGCTGAAAATAAAGATTTCAAATGCCATTGCAAGTGGCAGGGACACTGCAGACAGAGGCACTGAGATGTCTCTGCTGTGAGCTCCCTTGCCAGATGTTTCCTAGTGCTGCCTGTCACCTCAGATCAACAGCAAAGCTGTACCGCGCTTGGCGGAAGCTGCGGCTCTTAGCGCCAGGTGAAAATTCCATTCCTAGGGAGACTGCTGCTCCCCTTTGCTTATTAAACCATGCGTGGGGTTATGGGTTGGAAGGCAGAAAGAGCTGTGGGAGAGAGAAGGCTTTTCCAAGGGCATGACATTTGCTTGGTAACAAGATACAAAAAGGCAGACAGAAGATCCATGGTCTGTTCCCTGGTCTGCAGAGTGACTTCTTTGTTACTGGACCTGGGGCAATTATTTGCTTTGGACACATTTTTAAGTCTCTGAAGATATGCAGAGCAGGCACTGGAGTCCACAGGAGCATTTAGACATCTGACACTAGCTACTTTGCATTCGAATTCCTGGATGGTTTTTAAGAAGCCATCAGGGTTTCAGTACCTTCTATCGTGCCTCTATCTTCCAACAGTCTAAACAGTTTTTCAGAGCTCTGAATTTTCCAGAGGTTGCAAATCTCTCACAGCCAAATCCAGATTTTCAGTGACTGGGGAAGGTGCTGGAAGCAGAATGCTTTGAAATCCTGGGCCGGTGGGTGTGGAGCACTTCTAAATCTGCCCTCAGAACTCTGATTTTCAAAGGAGCTAAGTGTCTCCAGTTTTGACTCCTAAGGAGGTTGTAAAGCACTTTCAAAATCCAGTCCCTTGGCTCCTGTGTGTAACAAGGAAGCAGTTGGGCAGCTCAGGACTGTATTGAGATCCATGTCAGGTACCTTTGCTTTAAAGGATATTTACAATGAAGCTTTTCTACCTGCTCACCAGAAATGAATGGACAGGAAAAGTGAGCAGAAGGTGCAGCAGTTGAGGCCAGACAATGACTCTGGGGCCGTGGGCTTTGGCCATGGGGGGAAGCCTGTTCCATTTGCACTGGCAGCTTGGTTCAGAGGATCGATAAATGCCTTTATTGCTTAAAGCTGCCTGTCCAAATAAAATATCTCCGTGGCATTGTTTGCTGTTATTGCTTTGGATGTGTGAGGAGAAGGGCAGGATGGGTGCTGGAAAGGCCAGACCTGGAGTAAATTGGTCTTTACTCTTCCTGAGGAGCTTTCCAGACACACAGTCCCCACCTTGCTTCTGACTGCAGGTCCAGCGAGGGACATGTGGATCGCAGCTGCCTTGTTCCACCTGCTGCTGCTGCAGCTGAGCTGCTCTCACCTAGTGCACTGGACATACAAAGGTAATGAAAAACGAGGCTGTTTGGGGAGTGCTCCTGCTTGCTAAAGGCACTTCCATCCTTTTTGTGCTGCAGAAGCAACCCTCAGCTTGACTCTCTCTCTCCATTAGAGAAAGATCTCCACAGAGCAGCTAATTTATTCCACTTTATTGATGCCTCTGTGTCTTGAAAGTGATTCTCCTCAATGTCACCTCCTTTGTGTGGTTAGGACACATTGGCAGCGTTGGCAGACCAATGAGGTTCAAACAATGGGGAAAATCTTTACAGTGTGGTAGAATAAAAGCTGCCCTTTGGATGATCCTGGAAGGAAAAGCTTTAAATACTGCCTGCTTATTATTTTATTGCCATATGCCATGCAGTACAGACTGTGCTTATTTATCTGAGCCATCCCAGACCACTCCTATCCCACACACAAAAAAAAAAAAAAAAAAAAAAAAAACAAAACAAAAAACAAAGGGTTCCAAAACCATTTCACATTTATTAGCACTCTCTCTAGCTGAAATTAGCAAATTTGCTGCCAGCTCCTTCTCCTAAATAGAAGCTTCCCACCTATTGCCCTGCTCCTATTCACTCTCACAATGGCTGAGAGCCTGATTCCACTCCTCTGGCACTTTAGACCCATTTCTGTCTTAACACTGCTTCTCTTCTGGTGGAGGTTCAGCCTCCAGCCATCACTAAGCTATTACTGCAATGCAGGTCTCTTATTTTGCTGCATAGTTGTCCTGCAGACAGAATAATGTGTATTTTCACCCCAGGGAGTGCAGAGCAACCTTTTATTGCTGCAGCTCCTGCAGTTATAACAGCTAGACTGACATGTCCTGCTGCCAGATGAGGTGAGTATTCTGACTCCTGAGCTAACAGCAGCTTGCTTCTCCTCTACACAGAAGGAGAGCTGGATGAAGAGCACTGGGGAAAGCATTTTGCAGACTGTGCCGGCAAGAATCAATCCCCAGTTGATATCCAGAGGAAAAAAGTGAAGTACAACCCCCAGCTGCTGCAGCTGGAGCTGAGTGGTTATGATGGACCTCTGCAGGGGGATTTCACAATGACCAACAATGGTCACTCTGGTAAGACTGGGAACATTCTTCTCATTACTTGCTTAAAAGGAGGATCTGGGTAAGAAGTCCTTGAGGACAAAGGAGCATCCCTAAACAAAAAAACAGGGCACAGAGATCAAGGAGTTTACTTGCTCCTGTAGCTGTCAGAAAGAGCAGCTCTAAGGCACAAGGCAGCAAGTGCTGCCTGCCCCCTGCAGCCCCCATTCTGCCCCCTAAGCCATGGCATTGCCCACACATGCAGAGTCCATGGCAGTGAGTGACAGTGGCAGCCAGCAGGGCAGGGAACAGGTCGGCAGGAGCAGAGGCTTTACGGATACGAAATGCAGATGCCTTTGAGGGTGGGTCTGTTCTGAAAACCCTTTTACCCTTTACACCAGCATCCTGCACTGATGAGTTCAGGTTTCTTTGCATCCTGCTGGGCTGAGTCCTGCAGCCTTCAGTGGGACAAAGGACACAGCTTTCTGCTGGGACAGTTGATGGAAGAGATCCTTGAGCCTGGCAGCTTCCCGCTTGCTGTGGTGTATCCTCTGGAGGTTTCACCTGGGCAGCATGTTTGGGGTACAAAGGAGACTTTGTGGGTTCAGGTCTGTATTTTCTCAACACAAGCAGGATATAGGAAGAGCTCTGGGGTGTGCTCATCTCAGCACTGCCATGGTTAGAACATCATCACAAAACTTCTGTGGCCAGCAAGTGACACCAAGTTGAGCTGTAGTGGAATGATCCAGCTTTGCCATAGCAGTAGGCAGTTCTTTCTTCCCTGGCTAAGCAGATGTCCTGGGAAGGTGTCAAGCTTGTGACAGTGCAGGAAGAGATTGAAATGCTGCTCACAGACAATGCCCCTTTTTGGGAACTCGCCTTCCTTTGCCATCTCACTCCGTTCTGCTCTCTTAGTTTTATTGTTTGTACATCAAAGCTCTCCAGAAAGACATATATAAACCAGAGAAACAAAAGGCAGTCATGTTTCTGTAAGGTATTTTCTTGCTTGGACGTTAAAAAGGGACAAAAGGCAGCTGGAACATTATAGACTGACCCTTCCCTTCAGCCTACTACAGGGCTAGAGCAGTGAGTGGCACTTGGGGCACGATGGCTCCTTGCTGCACTCAGAAAATGCAGCTTTTGCCCTGTGCAATGAGAAGCACTGGAAGCAATAGGAACAGAGAACCAGAGTTCAGCAGCAGGTTGGCACCTGAGGTTCAGTTAGGTGGAGGTTACACAAAGTACAACACAGCAGAATCCCTCCCTTACTCTTGGTGTTTCAGGCCCCGGGAAGGGAAGCTGAAGCACAGCATGGGTTAAACAATCTTGCCTTTGGCCACACGGTCTAGGGCAAGGCTTATAAATTAGGAGGTCCTGGATTCCCCTGCTGCAGTCTGTCTAAATAATTCATCAGCTGGTACTGTTGGGATAATGCTTCTGGACTACAGATGAGCAATGAGAGAATTTTCTAACAGCTGCAGCGGGGAGGGAATGAGCATTTTGGGGAAGGCGTTGGGAACATAAAGCTGATAGCTCTTTAATCCACAGCCCTTTCTTCCCCTCTAAGAGAGAGATGTGGTGGGAGAGCAAAGCAATGGAGTGAGCAGACACAGTGCCTTCAGAGAAAGGCTGTTGTGATTGCATCCCTTAAAACCCCTAACTCCTGCCTGTGGCCCACACAAAGTCAACATTCAGCTGGAAGCTCTGGTGTCAGCACCACCCAGTGCCTCCCAATGCATTCCTGCAGGTTCAGCGTTCAGCCCTGCCTGCACGTGTGCATTTTCCTGTTCTTTTGTTAACATCAAAACGATAGTTTGTGGGGTTTTTTTTACTGATGCAGGGTGTTTTAGTAAAGCACAAAGGCAAATGCCTGTCCCTGTCTGTCAAGTCGGGCTGGGCTTTTCCACTGGCTTCAGGGAGATGGGATGGGGGAGCAAGGAAAATAGTCCACCGGGCCACATCACAAAACATTGAGCAGGTCTGAAAGGGACAGGAGATGGATTTGTCAGCAGGGCTCTCCTTGCAGGCTCTCAGGAGCTGATGACCAAGTGTCTCACCTAAGAAACCAGCTACATTTGTCTCTGCAGCTGTACAATTACCAGGCTAAATCCCCCCTGCTAAAGCCTAATTGCAGCGGTGCAATGCCTGCCTGCAGCCCTGCTCATACAGATAGCCTCAGCTTAATGAAGCCTTTTGTGTTTAGCATTTGGGCTGCTTTGTTGAACAAGATTGCTCCTCTAGCAGGTAGCAGGGACAGGCCTGGCTCTGGGAGATTTAAATGTCATCCCCGAAGGATGTGTGCAACATTCTCCAGTAGGACCTTTGTCTTAGAACTGGGACATCAAGCCTGGGCTCATTACCTCAACCTCCCCAGAGGCCAGAGATGGTAAAATGGGCTGGCTGTGCTGGGAGCTGTGATGGACAAGAGGCCAAACTGCAGAGCAGAGATGCTAGAGAAAGGCACAGTTGCACTCAGACTCACACTGCATAATCCCTGCAGATTTTCCACTGGCTGGCAAAAGTAGAGCTAAACAGGGAAAAAAGCACTCCCAGCTCAGAGCAGTCTTGCTGCCTCCACAGGCTTCAGGCAGGTGAGAAGCAGAAACAAACTGGGCTGTTATCTGCTTTCATGCCTTCTGCAAAGTATTTGCATAAAATACCTTACAGGAGGCTTAAGCCTCCCCTAAGCTCAGAACACAATTCTCTGGCTGTCTTCTGCAGAAAGCAGCAATCACAGCGAGGTACTTGAGATAAATCAGCCTAATTCTGAAAGGCAGTCAGCAGGGATCTCCTGTGAAAAGGTAGATGTGCTTTTTTTCCCCCTGCTCTAGCCTCTCTGGGGCAGTAGAAGGGAACATGTTTTCATCTTGTCTGCCTGTTAACAATTAAGAAACAACAGAAACTTCTCACAAGCCCGAAGTGTAACTAATGAATCAGACTCCGTGCTGCATTCTGCAAGGATGGCTGCTAATGTTTCCAGCCTGCTCTGGGCTGTCTTTAAGAGGAGGCAGTTCTCCAGTTGCAGCCCCAGGTTTGGCATATTTATTAACACAGTGTGTGAGCTGTGGCAGCACAGCAGCAGGAAGACAAACGTTTTGCCCTCTCTTTGTGAATACTGCTTGGCAAGGAGAGGCAAAGAGATTTGTCTCTCCCAATCCTTCCAGCACTAACGCAGCCTTTGCAAACTCACAGCACTCTGGCCCAGTCTGCCTGGGCCTGGAAGATGCAGAAATGATGGTGACAGGTTAGATGAGGCCAGTCACTGAGTTGGTTTCTATCCTCCCTTCCCTGACAAATCTCTGCAGAGCCTTGCAAGATGTGATGTACTGTGCAAGAGATTAGCTTTAAAGCACTTTTATTACTGCCTGAGGGAAAACCCAGAGCTGCTCAGACAGAAAACAATTCTGCTGACACAGCTGGTGCCCAGCCATCCCTGTGCCTGCTGTGCTCTGCCTGCTGCACAAGCCTGAGGCCGGGAAGGATGCTAAGCACACCTAGCTTTGAGCTTTGGTGCTTTCCCTTGCGTGCTGCAGTCCCTGAATGTGACTGTACCAGCTTGTGCCAGAGAGGTGGCAGAAGTCTCATCTCTGGAAACGTTCCAGGTCAGCTTGGACAGGGCTCTGAGCAATCTGATCTAGCTGAAGATGTCCCTGCTCACTGCAGGGGGCTTGCACTGGATGACCTTTAAAGGTCCCTTCCTTTGCAAACCGATCTGATTCTGTGCTTGCAGAGGTGTTACTGGCAGAAGGCACAGCTGTGAGAGCAGGCATGGCTGCTCCCATCGCTCTCTCAAATCCTGTTTTTCAGTTCAGATTGATTTGCCACCCACCATGCACATCTCCAGAGGACTCCCAGGCCTCTACACAGCTGTACAGATGCATCTGCACTGGGGTGGCCTGGACCTGGAGACCAGTGGCTCTGAACACACCATAGATGGGATGAGATACTTCGCAGAGGTACTTGTGGGCAGAGTGGGCTGGAGGGAGGGTGCAGGGCTGGTCTGGCAGTAGGGAAAGGGGAAGCTGCAACCCACAAAGCCTGCAGGGAGCAATGCAGAGGCAAGTGGGAGAAGTGGAGCTCCCATAGGTGCAGTGCAAGGCCTGAACATGATGGTGCTGGCACAGAAGACTAAGAAAAGCTGTTGCAACAGCACTAATATCCTTAAAGGCAGAATTGTTCCTCCACATTCATCACAAACCCATTCAATTAAAGGTCTGTTTGGCTGTGCTGTGAGGCACAAGCAGCAGGAGGTGGGATGGTGACTCTCCTCAGCCTGCTTTTGCTCCTTTAAAGCCCTGAGGAAGCCATGCATCACTTGTTCCTAAATGCCCCTGTCTCTCTCCTGACAGCTGCACATTGTCCACTACAACTCTGCTGACTACTTGAGCTTCGAAGAAGCCAAAGCCAAACCAAAGGGCCTGGCTGTCCTTGCCTTCCTCTACACGGTAGGTTGGGTGCCCATACTCAGCAAGGCCACTCTGTGAGCACTGCTTGTGCTGTAAGCACAGTCTGAGCAGCTCCAGACACAAGCAGCCTGTACCAGGCTTGCACACCCACCCAAGAAGGTGATACCTGCCACCAGTCCGAGGAGGCTGGGCCATAGCAGGGATGTTCTTCTCTTATGGCACCTGAGGCTCACATGACACAACTTGGGAACCCCAGAAAACCTTGCCAGGAGTCCAGGTGGATTGGCAGGTGTGGCAGCTGGGTTTCCTTGCTCTGTCTCAAAGCTTTGCAGATAGAATCTCCTGATTTTGTCTGCATTTAGAAGCGGTGCAAAAAAGATCCTTACGGTTCCGTGTTCTGCCCAAGAGCTGTGTGTACACAGCTTGTCATACCCAGGCCTGTCCAAGCCCACCAAGAGATCTGAGACAGTATTTGGGGGTTTTGTCTCCCAGTTCACCCATGAGTCCCCCAAGCTGATTGGTGGCACAGAAGGAACAGGCAGATCACTAACCTGTGGTTCAAGTTTCTGTGGTGTGTTTAGGATGGACACTTTGAGAATACCTACTACAGCGAATTCATTTCCAAACTGGCACAAATCAGGTTTGCAGGTAAGCCTTAGGAATGCCTTTCTCCACCTTTGATATGCTCAAAGCCTGTTTGTATGTGCTGGGTCTGGGGACAGGGATTTTGCAGCTGCCTTGCTTGCAGTTCCGTGGCCAAGCACCCTCAGCCATGCACAAGACTGTCCCTACCCACACCTCTGACAGCAGCCCCCACAGCAGGGTGGTGATCGAGGCACCCATAAATGTACTCAGGGTAGCTTTGTGCAAGACACTGCAGCTCCATCAGATAATAACATTCACTTCCCCCTGTCTTCATAGAGCTGTTGAGGTTGGAAGAGACCTTAGAGACCACCAAGTCCAACCACTCACCTGGAGCTCCAAATCCCACCACTGCTGCTAAGCCACTGCCACTAAACCACATCCCTCAGTGCCACATCCACACATCTTTTAAATCCTTCCAGGGATGGTGACTCCACCACCTCTCTGCTCAGCCTGTTCCAATGCTTGATAACCCTTCCTGTGAAGAATTTTTTCCTGATATCCAATCTAAATCTCCCTTGACACAACTTGAGGCCATTTCCTCTTGCCCTGCCACTTGTTGCATGTGTGAAGAGCCCTATCCCTACTTCACTCCAACCTCCTTTGAGGTAGTTGTAGAGGGCAATGAGTTGTTCATCCAGTTGCCAGATGTCTACCATAGCAGTGCTCTGGGCAAAGTGATTTGCCAGCCTAACCCCACCCCATGCTAACATTGCCTCTCTGTTTCCTTTTGAGGTCAATCAACAAAGCTCGGTTCTCTGGATGTCCAAGCCATGCTGCCAGAAAACCTCTCACACTTCTATAGGTACCAGGGCTCACTAACAACCCCCCCTTGCTCTGAGAGTGTGATCTGGACCATCTTTCACTCTCCAATTGTCCTGTCACACACACAGGTAAGTGGTAGCTGCTTACCAGACAGGGCAGCTTCTCTCTCCTCCAGGAACAGCCTAACAGAGGAGTACTTCTCATGTAGGGCTTTTGGGATGGACTCCTAAACAACTGCAACGACAGGTGACACATCACAGCAAGGCACAGTTTCTGTATAGCAGCAGTTTAACTGAGGTCTAACAAAGCTCTCTGCTCACTTAAGCTCAGCCATACTGAAGCACTATGAAAAGGAAGAGACCATCCAGGTCAGGGTCACCAAGGCAAAAAGTACTGCAAGAAAGTGCAAACTCCCCCCGCCAGAAACAACCCAAACCCCCACCCTGAAAGAGCCATTCATACCCTGAGAGTAATTGGCACATTTTTAGAAGAGTATTTGGGGTTTTTTTCCCTTGTCTACACTTACCCTGTGCAGCTAGACTGGATGGTTTCAGAGCTGCTGTGAGCTTTGGCTGTGTGACAGGAGAGGGTTTGTCTGGGCTCCAGCAGCATTACAGAGGACCTTGTTGAGCACACAAGAGCACTGGGCAGTTACCCTACTTGTCCCAGCAGCTGAACACCACCACTTGGCAGGAGCTCCTTCTCTTCTCTCTGTCTGCCTTAGCAGGACAAAGACTTTAGCAGGGGAAAAAGTAACAGCAGTTAAATAAGCTTACTGTTGAGTCTTGCTGAGTGATTCATCTTCCTTAAGGAAAAAGAAGCATCAGAAACTTTTTTTTTTTTTCCCTCTGGGAGAGCAAGATGAAGTGGAGAGTGCAGTAGTGGAGGATCACAGAGTGTTCCCATTTGGGAAAGGAATGCTCTTTTGGCAGGGGAAAGGCCAACAGGCACTGATGAGAGAGCAGCATGCTGCAGAAGAGGAGCAAAATCTCCATCCATGCATACCATCAGGCAGGTGTTATAAAAACCTCCTGCAGGCAAAATGTCCTTATCATGAGTCAGCTGGCAGAAGCCCTCCCCCACTGGTCTCTTCCTTCCCCTTGCTGATACTCAGCAAGAGACCCTGTGGGTTCCTGCCTAACCAATTGCTAAGTGTAATCCGGAGCTGCAGGACCTGCACCCAACTTCTGGGCAAAGGTCCTGCTGCCAGTGCCCTCCTTAACCAGCCTGCCTTGCTCCCAGATCAGCCTGCTGGAGAACACCTTGCTGGACTGGCACAACAGGACACTGCGCAATGACTACCGACATGCCCAGCCCCTCAACGGGAGGGTGGTGGAGTCCTCCTTCAGACCCAAACCCACCCAAGGTAAAGGGAGGCAGCAGGCAGGTCTCAGGCTTTCCCCAGGGCAAGGCAAGAAACCTATGTAGGAGTTGACTTCTAAATCACATATGCTGGAGGTGACCTTTCCCAGTGTGCCTGCACAGCAGGCAGAGATGGCCTCTGTGCCTCTGCCCCCTGCCAGCACATCTTGCTTCCAGCAGTGCAGTGATGGCTGCAGATTGGTGGCAGCCCTTGGTTTTGTGTGGCAGCTCTTAGGTTTTGCCTGGCAGCCTTTGGTTTCATGTGGCAGCCCTTGGTTTTGCCTGGCAGCCCTTGGTTTTGCCTGCAAAGGCATCACACAGATCTCCCAAGATCAGTGGTGCTCCATGGCAGACACAAGACCACTTTCAAGTGGGGCTGCATCACAGAATGTCAGCAGCTGGAAGAGACCTTGAGAGCTCATCCAGTCCAACCCCCCTGCAGAGCAGGATCACACAGGAATGCATCCAGGTGAGTTTTGAGTATCTCCAGAGAGGGAGACTCCATAACCCCCCTGGGCAGCCTTTTTCAGTGTTCTGTCCCCCTCACAATCATAGTGTCATAGAATCATAGAATGGTAAGGTTGGAAGGGACCTCAAAGATCATCTAGTTCCAACCCCCCTGCCACAGGCATGGACCCCTCCCACTAGTACAGGTCACTCAAGGCCTTGAACACTTCCAGGGAGGAGCATTCACAACCTCCCTGGCCAACCTGTTCCATGAATGGAATGAAAGGAACAGGATTTTTTTCAATGAAAAAATTCCTCCTCCTGTTTGCATGAAACTTCCTATGCCTCAGCTTCCACCCAGTGCCCCTTGTCCTGTCATTGGGCATCACCCAGCAGAGCCTGGCTCCAGCCTCCTGGCACTTACTCTTTACACATTTGCAAACATCAATGAGGTCACCTCTCAGGCTCCTCTTCTCCAAGCTAAAGAGCATATGGCTGAAGTACAGCAGCCCTTATGGGAACAGCTCTGGCATGGCTGAGTAGCCAAGCAGCACAGAGAGGCTCACCTCACACCATTTCAAACCAGAAGTTACCCCCAAACCTTCTACAAAGTAGAAAGCAGAAAATGTGCAGGTCCTGGCTTTCTGTCAGTTCAGCTGTCTGGTTGCTCTAGAACAATGCCACCCAGAAGAATTCAGCCTCAGATTGGATCAGATCCAGGTGCAGCTCCAAGACATGAAGAGAGAGCTGCTGGATGGAGTGAGCCACACAGGTAAGGAACCATCTACTCTTGAGCCCAGCTGACCATGCAAGGATCTTGCCCTTGCCCTGATGTCCTCAACAGCCTAAATCATCAACAGCTTTTGGTACTGAGATGTGCTGGGAGAATTTTGTCCCATATCTAGGCCTGCTGGTGGAAATTTCAGCTACAGCATCATTAAAGCTAAACTCTAATCTAGCTACTCTCAACAGCTTTTTCCTGCAATGTGTAAGCACTTTATAATAAACAGTGGGGGACTGCAGCTCATGGTTCCCCTAGGATACATAATCATCATCTCTGCTTTACACAAGATGAGGAAAGAGGAAGAAGGGAGGGGGAAAAAAAAGACTTTTCCCAAGCAATTGGGTGAGGGAGCCAAGATCTTCATCTTTTCAGGCCCCTTCCCTATTGGTACAGTGCACACCAGGAGCTGTGGCTCCAGACAGGCGACACTGCCAGATCCTGTGGGTGTGTTCTGCAGGAGCTGGACTGATGTAAGGCACAGCAGGAAATCTGACAGCTGGCTTTTTGGTTATTGCAGGTCTTCAATCCAGCACTTTTCCAGCTTTCTACTTCCCTGTGGAAAACATTGAGAGTTTTGTGACTGTTCATCCTCTGCAGGATATGTCTCTTCAAGCCTTCACCTTATGTTTCTGGACCAAAGCCCAGCATGATGGCACTCAGACCGTTCTGTCCTACTCCACACAGGAGAGAGACAACGAGCTGGTGATGACTGTGGGCTCAGATGTGGGATTGTGGATTGGAGGCCATTTCATCAGCTTCCCCTTGCTCCACAAGGCACAAGGCTGGCTGCACTACTGCGTGGCATGGGCCTCCCAGTCTGGAATGGCAAATTTATGGCTCAATGGAGCAGCTGGCAAAGAAAAAAGCATCCAGAAGGGGTACGTGAGCCAGGCTGGAGGGACACTTGTCCTTGGGAAAGATAGAGACATCCTTCTTGGGACATTCTCCAATGGCTTTGCAGGGTGGATGGCTCATGTGAACCTGTGGAGCCAGGTTCTCAGTGCTGCAGATGTCCGAGCACTTGCGCTCTGCAAAGCAGGGCAGCTGAAGGGAGATGTCATAGCATGGGGAGAAACCTCTATGAGCCTCCTGGGGGGAGTGGTTCTGGAGTCTGACACCAGCTGTCAGTGACCTCAGGACTTTGGCTTTGGAGTTTTTTTGGGTTTCCTTTGTTTGTTTTTTATTTGTTCTGGGTTTTTGTTTGTCTTTGGTTTTGGTTTTGTAAGCAGCAGCAGAACCCAAACTGCTTGTTGGGGAAAAACTTAGCCTCTATTTGCTTGTTGCTCCTGTATAGGCTCCTCACTCACCTGCTAGTGCTCCAGATCATTTTTCCAAGAGAACAAGCCCCCATCAGTGAGAAAGAGGCAAAGAGCAGGGCTTGGCACAGTCCAGCACCATGCACTGTCACTGCCAGGAGCCTGATTTAAGTCTCCATAGGTAGAGCTTCCTCCATGCCAAAGAGCTGCTCTCTTGGCTCACAGGAGCCACTTTCTCAATAAAGCTTCTCTCACACCCTTCACCCAGTCTCAGTTTCTCACCATCTCCCCTGCATGCCTCCTTCCTTCCCAAACCACATCCCCTTCCCCTGCAGCTGTATCACACTGGAAAGGGTCCTGAGAGCCCTTGCAGGACAGCTCAGCTCCTACACAATCACTGTGCTCCACTCAGTGCCTGCCTTCATTTCTCTGCATGGGTGGGGAGACAGAGATGGCAACAGCTTCTTCTTCAACCTGTAAACATCACAAGTTTGGAGGCAGGTATAAATTTAGTTTTCTAAGGTGGATCATGTGAAGGATCATCTCCACCAACACAAAATCCACACTAGGCTGTTCAACAATTCTTTTTCTTTCCCCAAAACAGAGGGCAGCAGCTCCATGTAACAATTAATTAGATTTATTTTTTTCCACATTAAATTATGCCACAATTAACCCCAAAAGCCTTTAAACTAATAAATACTTCAAGAATTTTTTTTCCCTTTTAAAAAAATCAGTGTGCATTTTTTCCAGGAGTCAGCACTAGTCCTTAAGAGTTTTTCCAAAACAATTTAGTCTTCAGTGGAATGATGCTCTTGGAGGACACAACCAGAAACCAGAAACAGGACCAAGCTCTAAAGCATACAAAGACTGTTTCAAGTACCAGAGAGCTGAGTTGTTTCCAAACCTAAATTTAAGCAACTTGCTATAAGAAGCTAAAGACAATTTTGGGCATGTTTGCAAACACAGACTCCAACCTGTAGCCCACTGCACAGGAATCAACCTGAACTGGACTCCTGCAAGGCTGCAGGGAGGTTCTTCCTGAGTTTCATGTCCTATGTCCCTAGGGGACAAACGAGCTTCATCTGGCTCATGGGTGCAGAGAAGGGTTATGGGAGCTATTAAAGGGTTAAGAGAGGGACTGTTGCTCTTTGGCACCTGAAGCACAAACACTAGGAAGGGAAATGAGCTAAACAGCTCAAGAACTGGAGTGCCACTGGAGCAAATGGGTGTAAATTGGTTGTGAATAAACATCAGCCAGATGGATGACTCCTAACTTCAAGAATAAGGCTTTGGAAGGACTCAGCAACGACTGAGGACTAGGTTTGATTGGAAGGAGAGTTGGGTGAGCAGGGTGGGGAGGAGATTACAGTGACAAGCATTTGGACTTCGGGATCTTTGAGGCACAGGAAAGCACAAGAGTTGACAGGATAGAAGCCATTGTCAGCCCACCCAAGGAACAGAATGATTGAGAGTTCACCCCAGAGCAGCACCCCTGCTGGACCCCCAGACTCATGGCTGATGCCTCAGCACAAATCCCAGCCTGCAGGCTGCCTTGTGTCACCTGAGATGTGCCAATCAGGGCATCAGGGGCATGCATCACCTTCTGGCACAGGTTACTGGATCACAGGAGCTGAGCTGCCTGAGGACATTTGCCCTTTCCTTCTGACAGATCCCAGGAATGCCCTGCCTGGGCAGTGGCTCTGCCAGCAACCAGGATGGTCCTGCCAATTACTCACGAGGAGAAAGCTCTCAAGACACAAAGGCTAATCTGGAAAAGTCCTGCTGTGGAAAGTTTGCAGAAGGTCTACATGAAGATCAGTATCAAAGAATGAATTGATGTATTTGTTCTTCCAGTGAAAAATGTCTGGGCCAGGCCAAACCCTGGGCTAAGTCACAGCTCACTGCTGGACACTGATTTCTTCTCTGCCTGCCCACCTGAGACAGTGTGGAAATCCTTCAGCTCTTCTTTATCTTCCTGAATCTCCACCTTGTTCCTCTTGGCCATAATCTTGTTGATTTCCATGAAGGTTTTGTTCTTTGTCTCAGGAACTACAAAGAAGATGTAGATGACACTGACGAGGCAGATGGCACAGAAGATGAGGAAGCTGTAGGGCCCCAGCCCAGCCTAGGACAATGAAATAAGACAGAGCAGGGATCAGAGGCACACTCCAGTTGTGTGTGTGACACGATCTGGACCTGCAATAGCTACCCAAGAGAATGATGTGCAGGTATTTTAAGTTGAATGATTTAAAGCTAGGAGTGGTTCTAGATTCTGTCTTCTAGTACCACTGCCCTGGGTCTACTGGAAACCACCACAGGTTTACTAGAACAGGAGGGTGAGAGTCTCCTGTATCAGCAGAACTAAACTCATCAGCTCCCCTTTGCACAGACTAATAAAAGCAACTGCAGGATTTAGGGGTCACTACTGCCAGGGATCAGTTTTAACTGATGACTGAGGGATCAAATGCTAAAATTGGATCCCTGGAAGCCAATTCTCCACCATCGCCTAATGCAAGACAGGGAAGCTGCAGTCTTCTCCATGCTCCTGAATTCAGGCTGAGGCATTCCCCTGAAAAAAGAACTGCTTCATTTTAAACCACGTGCAACAGAAGTGATAAAACTGAGCTGCTCAACCTCACTTTCCTGCCCTTAACCTATAACCCTGCATGGAGCTGCTGGGAAGCAGCTTCGCAGCTCTCAGGATTTAAAAGGTGTCTCAAAGAACACAGAGGGTGAGGATACCACTTTGAAGCTGAAGTCTTGCCCAGCCTTGTGTGATTGCATCTTACCTCCATGTAGAGGAACACCAGGCCCACGGTGAAGTTGGAGAGCCAGTGCACAGAGCCACCCACCATGAAGGCTGCAGGCCGGGATGACTGCAGGAACATCTCCGTGATCATCACAAAGGGAATTGGACCTGGAAGGGAGATGCAGATTTGGAAACCTCAGAGGCAATTCTCCCACTCTGAGTTCCTAGGTGACACTGTTCTGTCCTGCAGCAGGTGATGGTTTGCAAACCACTGGTGTTCAGAAGCACCCAATAAATCAAATCAGCGATTAAACACAAACCCCAGGGCAGCTAAATGACTTCCTAAGCTCACACAGAGCAATCAGCCTCTTCTTTCCCATGGCTGCACCTTAATCATGAACCTATCTCCAGCACAAATTGTAAAATAAGATCAATAAACACAAACTGTCTCCCCAGAGAGCGCCTCAGGAGCAGCAACTAAGCAAGTCTCTGCTTCTTAAAGAAAAGCAACCCAAAGAATCAGCCCAAGACACGTTGGGGAAAGATCTCCTGCAACAAGCCCTGCAGCCCATGCCCTGCACTGCCATCCCGTGGCACTGCCAGGCTGAAACAGGACATCTTCTCACACTGGGTCATGCCACCAGTCCAGCTGGCCTGGTGCTCCCCTTCCAGCAGTCTCCCTGTCCCCAGCACCTGAAACTGCCTGGTGGCACAAATGAAACAGGAAAGGTTGGTTCTAATTCCATCTGCCAGTGAGAGCCCCAGGGGAGCTTCAACCCACATTCCTGCCTCCAGCCAGGCTCTGGCAGGGCTTTCCAAGCTAAACAGACAGCTCTGCCACGCTCAGAAGCTGACTCAGGACAAAGTCTTTCCAACATCCACATCTCTCTGCACATCTCCTTTCTGCAAAGTGATCTGCAGGACCATACAAATCATCTGAGCTGTTTCTAGTTCGATTTGTTGCCTGCAGATGCAAGCACACAACATCTCTGCCCAGCTGAGAGGGTTCACTCTCTCAGACAGCTTTGCTCCAGGTCTTCCTGGGGGAATCTCAGGCATAAGCACAATTGTCACTTTGTTTTTTCTCTTGCAAGCCAGGTGCTTTCCTGTCTCATGGGCACAGGCAGCCATTGGACCATCCTGGATTCAGCTCTGGGGCCCTCGCTCCAAGGAGGACATTGAGGGACTGGAATGGGTCCAGAGAAGGGCAACAAAGCTGGGGAAGAATCTGGAGATTAGGTCTGGTGAGGAGCAGCTGAGGGAACTGGGGTTCTCAGTCTGGAGAAAAGGAGGCTGAAGGGAGACCTCTGGCTCTCTACAAGTCCCTGAGGAGGCTGAGGTGAGGTGGATGCTGGTCTTTTTGCCCTAGTAGCAAGTGAAAGGATGAGAGGAAATGGCCTCAGGTTGCACCAGGGGAGTTTTAGGTTGGATATTAGAAGAAACTCCTGCATTGAAATGGTTCTTAAACACTGCAACAGGTTTCCCAGAGAGGTGGCTGAATCCCTATCCCTGCAGGTGTTTAAAAGCCACAGAGCTGTGGTGCTGAGGGGCATGGCTTGGCACCAGCCTTGGCAGGGTCAGAAGGGTTGGGCTGGCTGACCCCAAAGGTCTTCTCCAACCCAACTCACTATGATAAGTGAGCCTACAGCTGGCAACCACCAAGGGGCATGGCCACACAGGGAAGAAACCTGACCTCCTGGGATCAGCTCTTTTGGGCTGGAACTGGACACACCACTTGGCTTGAGCCAGCTGCTGGGGGAGCCTGGGCCAGGCTGTGTGTACTTACTGGCTCCAATCGCGTGTCCGATGATGTAGAGGATGACACAGACTATGCTGAGGTAAGACATCCACGAGACAGTGGTCTGGGAAGAATTGAACCCTGGGTTAGATGTGGTTCCTATCTGAACATCACCAAGGCACTGCTTGTGTTAAGGCATTCTAAACCCAGTGGCACCTTCCATTGCCACCTGTGTCCATACCATGCCCGGGCATGATGCTTGCTTCCAAGGAATGGATGCAATGGGTATGGAACATGGACTACTGCAAGCAGCATTCAGACAAGCAGGATCTGAGATTTTCCTGGGTTTGCTTAGGCAGATACACAAGTACAGACACCTTTCCTACTGTTCTCTCCCCACCCAGGGTGTAGAAGCTACTTTGAGTACACCCAAGGCCCAGAAACACATGGGTAGGGATCACCTGAGCCATTCAGCTACACACCTGGAGATTGAGGGCTAAAGTTAGCACTGCACAGGAGACACAGCACAAGCCAAAGCCAGCAAGGAGAAGGATTCTCCTCCCCAGGGATTCCACAATGAAAACCTAAAAAGAGACAGAAGAGGGTGAGAAACCAGCCTCCTGGGACACAGCACTTCTTATGCCAGCAAGCTGGTCCTTGTCTTTTAAGAAATTTAGTGACATTTCCATGATCTGCTGGAGGGTTGTGGGCATGAAGTCACCCAGGAACTGCACCAATCCAGATGTGCCAATAACACTGAGAGAATGGGCAAGGGCACTCCTCAGTACCCAATGCCAGTGAGGAGCATGTGGAGGGCAGACAGCAAAAACAGATCTATCAGCCCAGAGACTGCAAGCTTGAGGCACATGAGAACTCATCAGGATTGATCATTTCAGTCAACAGAGATGCCTTCAACCAGGGACACTGCAGGGCATTACAGACTCACAGAATGGGCTGGAAGGGACCTCCAAAGGTCATCCAGTCCAAGCCCCTCTGCAGCAAGCAGAGACATCCTCAACTAGATCACTTGCCCAGAGCCCTGCTGAGCCTCACCTTGAATAGCTCCAAGCACAGGGCCTCAACCACCTCCCTGGGCAACCTGTTCCAGTGTTCCACTACCCTCATGGTAAAGAACCTGTTCCTAATGTCCAACCTAAGTCTGCTCTGCTCTAATTTGAAGCCATTGCCCCATACCCTATCACTGCAGGCCTTTGTGCACAGTCTCTCTCCATCCTTCTTGTAAGCCTCCTTCAGGTACCGGAAGGCTGCTATTAGGTCCCCCCTGGAGCCTCCTCTTCTCCAGGCTGAACACCCCCAGCTCCCTCAGCCTGGCTTTGTAGCAAAAGTGCTCCAACCCCCTGATCATTTTGGTGGCCTCCTCTGCACTCCTTCCTATAACAAGGGCTCCAGACCTGGATGCAGTACTCCAGTACTACTGGGAGCTGCTTTACACAACAGATGTGTAAGTGTCCATAACATCACCCAGTTTAAACAGTGATGGCTGTGGGGGTGGGGCTGGAGGAGTTGCAACTCCAGGAGCCCTAACAGAAACTTACAGCAAGCAAAGTCATGACGACGTTGACAGCACCTATGGAGACAGTGACGTACTGGACACTGTTTTCTTCCACACCTGCTGACTGGAAGATTCTGTCTGCGTAGTAGAAGACCTGCAGCAAAACCACAGCTGTGTTCATATGTGACCAAAGGTAGAAGAGAGGAATCCCATTTGGGCTGCTTTGCCATCCTGGAACTGGTGCACAGAAGCCCAAGAACTGAACCCTTCCATGTCTGGAGACATTGGTGTTTGGATCCAGGCACAAGCAGCTTAATCAAGAAGTGTCCAAACTATCCTTACTGTGTGTGTATCTAGCACAGGTGAGCACTGGAGACACTGGAGACATTTCTCCCATGTCTGGAGACATTGGTGTTTGGATCCAGGCAGAAGCAGCTTACTCAGGAAGTGTCCAAACTACCCTTACTGTGTCTGTACCTAGCACAGGTGAGCACCGGACTTGGTGCTGGCCAGGGTGAACCCGCCAGGGCGTGATGCAGAGCCAGCCTGCCCGCTGAACCTGGGTTCTAGTTCCTGTGTCAGCACTGCCTCACAGCACCCACTTGGGAAGCTCATCCCAGGGCCTTTCCCAGATGCCTTCCCACTCACCCCGTTGACTCCAGAGAGCTGCTGGCCCATCATCATGACAATGATGGAGATGAGCTGCCACCGCAAGCCTCTGTAGGTGCACAGGCTGAGGACAGTGAATTGTCCTTCCTCCCTCTCTGACCTGTCCTCTTGGCGCATTTCTTCTATCTCATCATCCACATCGTCCCTGCCTCGCAGCCTCTGCAGAGCTAGGTGGGAGAGGAAGGTGAGTTATGGACCGCAGGGAGCAGGTCTACGCTGAGCTCTCCTGCTTCAAATCAAGACAGAGAGAGATGCAAGCTGTGGCCAGCAATGCTGCCCTGGTGGGAAGACAGGGACTGACATGTGCAGAGACAGGAGCAACGTCACAGCAGTTCCACCCAGCAGCACTGGGTCAATGCAGAATCTCCCAAGTGCTTGCTTGCCAGTCGTGTCCCACAGACAGGTCTACCCCATCCCACTTCCCCTTCCAGCCATGCTGTACACAGACAGGTCTACCCCATCCCACTTCCCCTTCCAGCCATGCTGTACCTTTCCGTGCTTGCTCTTCATCACCCTTTTGTATCAGCAGGTACCTGGGANCCCTTCCAGCCATGCTGTACACAGACAGGTCTACCCCATCCCACTTCCCCTTCCAACCATGCTGTACACAGACAGGTCTACCCCATCCCACTTCCCCTTCCAGCCATGCTGTACCTTTCCGTGCTTGCTCTTCATCACCCTTTTGTATCAGCAGGTACCTGGGACTCTCAGGGAAAAAGGGCAAGATAAGGAGCTGAATGAGTGATGGGATGCCAGTGAGCCCCAGCAGCACAGGCCAGCCTGTGAGACAAGATGACAGCCATGAGAAATCTTTCCATGGTGGAGCCCACAGAGAAGTGCCAAGGCAGGGCTTTACCTTCAGCATTCCCCAGGATGCTGTTGAGACCAAGGATCTGAGCAACAAGGATCCCAACGGTGATGAAGAGCTGTGGCACTACCCCGATAGCACCTCTCAGATTTCTGGGGGCCATTTCTCCCAGAAACATGGGAACCACGTTGGAAGCCAGACCTAGGAGGTAGAGAAGAGTGTTGGACACACAGCTGCCTGATGCCAGCATGCTCACTACCTTCAGCTGGCCCACGTGAGACCAAAGTGATCCCTGCTCAACCACAGGACTTGCGGAAACTTTACACCCAAATCCTGCTGCAGCTGAAGATTTAACCTTCTTCTGTCACCTTCATCTGTCACCTTCTGGCCACTGAACAAGCTGTGTGTGATTCCCTCAGTCTCCAGTGGAGCATGGGACAAAGCCCACATGGCACTGGATCTCGCAGGGGGAGGAGAGGTACAAAATCCAACACTGCCTCTGGACTGTTGCCCCCATTTCAGCTGGAACACAGAAGAGAACCAACCACATGTGCATGATGGGGCTTGGAAGAGCAACCTGCCCATCTTCTGCTGCTTTGAGGGTTCAGATTACCAACTGCTCAGCAGCCAAGCATTTTAGCAGTCCAAGAACACTAGCAGTAGCCTGCCTGCAGCCCCAGCAGATGATCTGGAGGGCTCTTAGTGCCCATCAACTTTCTCCTAGCAGGGTCTGCCAAGTATTTCAACACAGCAGAGGACATGAAAACTGTGTGCTACTCGGGTTTGGGAGCAAACTCCAAGTGTGAGGGAGGACTCTCTGATTTCTCTAAAACAAGAAAATAAATCAGTGCCCAAACAAGCTGTCATGAGTGAGGGTGGAAGGATGTGAACTCCTGCTGGCTTTTAAAAATGTCCTGCTCTTGTAATTGCTCAGGAACATTTTGCACAGAGTTTTGTTTGTTTGAGCTCTCTTGCAGATATCACAGAATCACTGACTCACAGAGTTGTTCAGCCTGGAAAAGACCTTTAAGATCATCAAGTCCAACTATTAACCCAGCACTCTCAAGTCCACCCCTAAACCATGTGCCTCAGCACCACATCTCCACATGTTTTGTATCAGCAGGCTGCAGTAGATAGTTCTACTCAAATAGGACACGGGTTATTTTGAGGATCACTCTGAGTCACCCACAGTGGCACCAAGAGCTGCCAGCTCCCATGCTTGCACTGTAAATCTTGGCATGCAAACCCCAAACTCCTGGAGTCAAATGACCATGTGAGACTCTTATCTTGCATTTCTAAAGGTCCTAGACTTCAGAAGCCTGGAGTTACAACTCTGAGTGAGCTGTTATCTGAAAGCCAAAGGCATGGCAACGAGTAGAAAGCAACCAGAAAACAAACTAAACTCCTGAGGTGCAGTGGTTTAAGGTCACACTGTAACCAGCCCTTTAACTGCCCAGCTGGAAGCCTGCTAGCAGTGACTCCTGAGCTCCTGCACTCCAGTAATGGTGGCTCTGGGACTGCTCAGTGTGGGGAGCTTAGCCCTGCCAGAGAGGCTCTGCACACAGTGGGGGCTGCCAGCCCTGCTAGCAGCACTGGAGCTGCTCTTCGGCAAGGAAAGGTCTTGCTTGGATCCTTCCAGAGCCTGGATCAGGCCAAGGCTCAGCACCTTCCCTCACCAGACACCAAGCCCACAATTGAAGTGAGACCAAGCTGCAAGGGGCAAGTCAGGACAGCCAGTCCAGATTCTTTTGCCAGTTATTTATAACTGGAAAGAGGGATCACACTTAACAGCTCCCTTTGTATTTCGAGAACCAGCACAGCAGCTGCCAGGCTGCAGAGAGCCAAAAGCCAGAACCAAGCCATCTGACAAGGTAACTTTCCTGCCTCAGCTCACTCTTTGATATGCTGTGTGCTACAGTTGTTTCCCTGGGTCACTTTCTTGTTTTCTCATTTTATCTTCACAGGACATTGCAACTCACTAACAAGCCATGGAGCGTGTCAGTCTCTTTAGCCCAAAGCCAATTAATTGAGCCCAAATGCTGTTAGGATCCTTATCAGCCTGGCTCTGCCCCACTGCACAGGGTACCCAGCTGTGCTGGGGGGCTCTTTGTTCCACATCACTCTAGCTCTGATAGAACTGCTTGACCAGCAGCCCACATACCCCCTGCTCCTTGGCTTCCCACCATCTCTGCAGTAAATCCTCTGGCTCTGAGCCCTTTGCTCTCTCTTGTCACATTTCTTTCCTCCAGCAGGAAGAACAGTCAGTTCCAGAACTGGATCCATGCATCTGGTGTTGTCTTCGATGTCTTTGATTTAGAAGGATTATTCTGGTTCTGATTATGTTTAAAAAAGCCCACAAAAGCCAGGCTAACTGATTCAAGATGTCTGGGAAAAGATAATTCTGAGCAGGTTTCCTGGCAGTTGGAGCTCCAGTACCTAGGCAGATGCTTACTGCAGAGGATAGCTGCATCCTCAGACTCATCTCCTCTGCACATCTTCACTCCCAGCCTCACCACCACTGCTTCCTAGATGACAGCTGGTACCCAGGCAAGCAGAGCATTGTGATGTGGATGTATGGCTAAAACATGCTACCTGTGAAACCTGTAAAACCCCTTCACAGAGCCCAGCACACATTTATTGCTCTTTTTGCCATCCAGCCTCTCACTTACCAGCAAATATTCCCATGACAACACGTGAGATGATGATTACTTCAAAGGTTTTGGCTAGCTCCGAGGTTCCCATGAGGATTGCAGCAGCAATGGAGAGGAGGTTATTGATCAGCAAAGTGCCCTTTCTGCAAAGCACCAGGCAAGGAGACAGAGTCAGTTTATTAAGGCTCCTCTGTGTTATGCTGTCTAAACCTCAAATTAATCACCATCCCAAAGACTAATCAAAGACAAAATGGTGATTATCCCATTTTTTTTCCCCTGCAGGGAATGAAGGCTTCAAGAGGGAAACCCAAGCAGCAGAAGCTGGGTCTGATCTGTGATGCCAGCCCAGGACCTTCATCGTTGCCTTCTACCTGGCTCAGCGCCCAGCCTGCAGCCTGAGCCTGACCATACTGAAACCATAAATTCTTCTACACGTGGGAGGCAACACGTGCTGCTGAGGCCAGCAGCTGATCACCAGCCCATCTTCTTTACAATCAAGGTGTGTAAGACACAGTCATGCTCTTGGCAGCCTTGGGCAAGTGAGCCAAGTCTTATCTCAGGCCAGCAAAGGGGTGGTGAAGGATCCTAAACATCACTGTCACATACCTGCCGCAGTTGTTTACTAAAGGCCACACCATGAGGGACCCAAAAAAGCCTCCCAGAGGGAACATGGACACAGTAAGAGACCAGAGCAATGTCAGGAAGGCACTGTCAATAGGCTTGTCATTCCTGTTCAAGTAGGTCAGGTTGTAAAAGTCTTGCATGTACTGGAATGAAAGACAGAAGACATTTAACACCGTCAAGTTTTCGTGCTGGGAAAGCTCATTACCAACAAATGCCATAAAGCTCCCCCCAAAAACCCCATACTGATAAACCCCAGAATGGCTGAGTGGGAAAAAGCATGGGAGAGAGGGATGGAGAAGCCTGCACTAGGTGACTGTTACTCCAAGTTATCCTGCCTCATGGGAGTCACCTGGACTCCAAAGGCAAGACACTCCTCATGCTGGGGAAACACCAAACACCTTAACAGCTCCCAACTGCTCTCCCAAGGAACCGCTTCTCCCCAGGTGCCTGGAGAGGAACAAGCCCAGCAGCAGCCACATTCTGCTGTCACACTGCTGCCTTCCCTGTTTGCAGACCCCCTCCTTAGCCATGCTCCATCCCACAGCCTGACCTACCGGGGCTGGAGAGTTGATCACAGACACGTTGTAGCCATACTGGAAAGAAGATCCAAAGGCAGATACCAGTGCCACCGAGGCGAGCACTAGTGTCATCTTCTGCAGAGGGGACACAACCAACAGACACCACCTCAGAAGCTTTTAGGCATGAATGGCAAATAAAGAGGTCCCCTAAGACTTACCCTCGGTGGTTTTCACTTCATGTTGCCACATGAAGGAAGCCAAACAGGTTGTGAACAGAATCACAGAATGGTTTAGGTTGGAAGGGACCTCAAAGCTCATCCAGTTCCAAGCCCCCTGTGCCATAGGCAGGGACACCTCCCACTAGCACAGGTCACTCAAGGCCTCATCCAACCTGGTCCTGAATACCTCCAGGGAGGGAGCAGCCACAACCTCCCTGGGCAACCTGTGCCAACGTCTCACCACCCTCACTGGAAAGAACTTCTTCCTAATATCCAGTTTCAATCTCTCCTCTGCCAGTTTAAATCCATTCCTCCTCCTCATCCTCTCATTACAAGACCTCGTCAACAGTTCCTCCCCAGCCTTCCTGTAGCTCACTTCAGATCCTGCAAGGCTACTACGAGGTCTCCTGGAAGCCTTCTCTTCTCCAGGCTGCAGAGCCCCAACTCTCTCAGCCTGTCCTCACAGCAGAGCTGCTGCAGCCCTCTCAGCATCTTGGTGGCCTCCTCTGCACTGGCTCCAACACTTCCATGTCCTTCCTGTGCTGGGGGCTCCAGAACTGCACACAGGACTCCAGGTGGGGTCTGAGGAGAGCAGAGCAAAGGGGCAGAATCCCCTCCCTTGCCCTGCTGCCCACACTGCTCTTGCTGCAGCCCAGCACACAGTTGCTGTCTGGGCTGCACTCACACTGCAGCCTCATCTTGAGCTTTTCATCACCCCAGACCCCCAGGGCCTGTTCCTCAGGGCTGCTCTCAGCCATTCCCCACCCAGCCTGGAGTTGTGCTTGGGATTGCACTCACTCAGGTGCAGGACCTTACACTTGGCCTTGTTGAATGTCCTGAGATTGGCCTGGGCACACCTCTGCAGCCTGTCCAGCTCCCTCTGGAGACCTCCATTTCCATTATCAGTCATTCTGCTCTGCTCAATTTGCACACAGTCATTGCAATAATTCATTCTACTCTTCCCTGCTATTGATGGATCATTTGGATAATGAATAACTTTTAAGTTAACACCTTTGAAGAAAGCATCCCACAGGGAGGAAGAGAAAAAAAACCAAATCAACAGCAAAACCCAGTGTGCAATTATTCTTTTTCCAGCATGCAAATTGGGTAGTGCAGTAACACAGGATATTTGCACAGGAAAGCTTTCAAGATAAGGTATTTTATTTTGCATGAGGTGGCAAAACCCCTTTCCTGTTCATTTGTTCTGCTATCACACCCTGGCTTGTTCTGCCTCACACATTTTGGGATCAAGCTGTTGATGGATCTAATCCTATTGCCACTGGAGCCAATTACTCATCCAAGTAGCTCACTTGAGGGCTCGGTGGTGGAATAGAAGAGCAACCCTTTGTAGCTCAACAGGATGGTGAAATTGCCACCTGCAGCAGGACCAAACACCAACCACGATGTGGGTGCAGCCCTCAGGACCACCAGCAGTTTGCTGTGGGCAATGGTTGCATTGCTGCTGAGTCCTCAGGCTGGCCCTGCTGCATTGGCTGAGCTGCTCTGCTGGCTTTGTGTTGGTTTAATAGTTCACTAATACCTCTCACTGCTGCTACATCAGTAAAGCCATTTTCCACCCAGACATGTAATTTTGTACCACCATAATTATCCTTAACATCTGCAAGGCTTTGTGTCCCAACACTCAGCTCAGGCCCCACACCAAGTATCTGTCATTTCCTTAACCAAACAGTGGTCCAGATTGCTGCTGCTGCTGCTTCTTATGTTCCTGACACCCCTCGGAAGCTCTAGCAGCTGATCTCCAGAGAGCTGCAGAGTTGAAGGCACCATAGGAGATCAAAACTCAAGATGATCTCAGAATAAAGACATGAAGAAAGCTGAGGCTTCCAGTTACTATTTCTAGGAATAGAATCAGAGAATCATTAAGGTTGGAAAAAAACTCTAAGGGCATCAAATCCAACTGTCAGCACCACCGTGGCCACTAAACCACATCCCAATGTGCCCTAGCTACACATTTTTTTGAACCCCCCCAGGGATGGTGACTCCACCACCTCCCTGGGCAGCCTGTTCCAATGTCTGACCACCTCTGCAGGAAAGACTTTTTTCCTAATATCCAACCTAAACCTCCCCTGGTGGAACTTGAGGCCATTCCCTCCTGTCCTATTATTAATTGCTTGAGGGACCAGACCCATCCCCACCTCACTTCAGCCTCCTTTCAGGCAACTGTGGAGAGGCTGTTCAGAGCCTAGAATGGTGATGAAGAAGTGGCTGCCCCCGAAGAGCCACTGCTGGTAGTTATTTACATTCAGCACACTCAGAAGACCTCTGGCACACACAAGCATGGCTTTGGGCAAGATGCCACAACAGTGCTGCTGCAAAAGGCAAGCCCCATCCAGACGCATCCGCAGCCTAAAACGGATTAGAAAGTAGGAAAGAAGCGTCCAGGCAGAAGGGGAAAGTGCCGCAGGAGTTCCATGGTCAGGCGGCGGCAAAGAGCGAGGGGAAATCACGAGGCACAGTGCAACAGGACACCGCAGAGCAACATAAACCAGCTCCAAGAGCAGACACTTCTCTGCTCCTCCTGTCAGATCAGCTGTGGGCTTGTCAGCCCAAAAGACCTGGGTCTTCTCCTTCCTCTATAGCTACCTGCAGATCACAAACAGCTTCTCTGCAGGAGGCTGAGGCTGGAAGGATAGGATCCGGCATACACTTACCCCCTTCGAGCCTTCATTGCCGTCGGAGCTCTCTTGCTTCTCTCCTTTCACCATTTTGGAGTTCCACTCACAGATGCCAAACACAGACTTTCAGAGCCAAAACAGACAGCAGAGGGGATGGAAACGCCCTGCGAGGAAAATTCCCCCGTGTGACTGCAGAAAGCATCCAATCACCGAGCGGCTGAAGCAGCTGAAGCACGTTGCAGCTGTCTGACCATTCCCTTCTCCGCGCCGCTCCCTTCAGTCTTCTGCCTATCCTCCCTCCAGCCTCTGCCTGCTCGCTCAGATGCTCTCCCACCAGATTCTGCCTGGCAGCGGAGGTGCTGCCCAGCTAGGGGGGAGTGGGCTCAGCTGGACGGCGAGAGGGGGCCGAGTTTCTGCAGAAGCTGCTAAGTGAGCTGCTCCCCCCCGGCCACACGCACGTGGACCGGGCTCTAGCAATAAGCAGCTCCTGGGCAGCTGTGGATGGTGCAGCTGGAGAGGCTGCCTGGCAACTGCCTCCTTCTGGGGAGAACAGGGCATTCTAGGGGTGAGCCCTGCCAGCAGAGAGGGCGTTTGCCAAAGTCAACAGCAATAAACCAGAACTGCACTTAACCCTCCTGCCTATCTGCCCTGGGGCCAAAATGCTGCCATTGTCCTACCTCGCAGCGACTAAGCTGTCAGGGCACTCCTGCACTCCGCAGAGACCAGGTTCATCCTCAGACCTGTGCTTCTGACAGTGTGCAGGACACAGCTTTGCCACCAAAGCCAGGAGCTCCCTCCCCTCTACATGCAAGGTATTACCACGTGTAGCTGGCTTGGTATTAACCTCCTGCACTATGAGACCACTTTGAACAGGACTTGGTTAATTGTCAACTACAACTCCTGGAGTTTCAGAGAAATGCAAAGTTCATAGGTACCTCCTGCAGGCAGAGAAATGTGAACCAAACCTTACTGTTATTGGTTCATCTGCCTGTTAACAGCCAACAACTTGCTGTTCACATGGCCTGCACGTGCCCTTGGGCTGACTGTAAGCCACAGGATCACAGAGCTGCCAGGACTGGAAGGGACCTCAAGGATCATCCAGTTCCAACCCCCTTGCCATGGGCAGGGACACTTCACACTAGATCAGGTTGCTCAGAGCCACATCCAGTCTGGCCTTAAACACCTCCAGGGATGAGGCTTCCACCACCTCCCTGGGCAACCTGTGCCAGTGTCTCACCACCCTCATGGTGAGGAACTTCTTCCTAACATCCAATCTGACTCTACCCACTTCTAGTTTTGCTCCATCCCCCCAGTTCTATCCCTACCTGACACCCTAAAAAGTCCCTCCCCAGACTTCCTGTAGCCCCCTTCAGATACTGGAATGCCACAAAAAGGTCTCCTCAGAGTCTTCTCCTCTCCATACTGAGCAGCCCCAACTCTCTCAGTCTGTTTCCATAGCAGAGCAGCTCCAGCCCTCTGCTCATCCTCATGGCCCTTCTCTGGACACATTCCAGCATGTCCAGATCTTTCTTGTCCCAGGGGCTCCAGCACTGGATGCAGCACTCCAGGTGGAGTCTCACCGGAATGGAGCAGAGGGGCAGGATCACTTCCCTCACCCTGCTGCCCACACTGCTCCTGCTGCAGCCCAGGCTCTGGTTGCTCTCTGGGCTGCAAGTGCACACTGGAGGCTCATGTTGAGCTTCTCATCCCCCAGCACCCCCAAGTCCCTCTCCCCAGGGCTGCTGTCAGGCCAGTCACTGCCCAGCCTGGATTGGTGCTTGGGATTACCCTGACCCATGTGCATTTGGTCTTCTTGAACTTCATGAGGTTGGCTTGGGCTCAGCTCTGCAGCCTGTCAAGGTCCCTCTGGATGGATCCCTGCCCTCCAGCCTGTCAGCTGCACCTCATAGCTTGGTGTCATCAGCAGCAAACTTCCTCCAAGGTGCTGAGACCTACCAAAACACACTTGAACAACATCTTGGTAAACAATAAAACTTTATTTTGTACAAGGTGGAGAACGTGTGTAAAAAACAAGCAAGGGAGGAGCTGCAAATAAAACATTATCTCCAAACAGGACACAAACCACCATCCCCTCCCCCCGGGGCTGAGGGCGGGCTCCCAAAGCCAAGGACAGACCATAGGTTGTGCTCCAGCAGAGGACGTCTGGAGTTCAGAGCATATGCCAGGCACTGTCTTGCTGTTGGTGAGGGCTGTCCTTGCTGAAAGCTGGGGTGGTACACCCAGAGATCCCTGAGCATCAAAGGCTCTACAGAGTCCACGTTTTCCCAGGAAGCATGAAGCATGCTGCCACCACAAACCCTGATGATGACGAGCCCTGACCACCCAGGAAGAGGAATGACCCATGAAGAAGATCCATCTATCCCCACCACAAAACAAGCATGTTTGCACACTGCTGTCCATGCTCAAGTGAAGAACAGGAGCCAGGCTGGAGCTCCCTGGAAGATCTCACACACCAGGGTTGAAATCTGTGCCTGGAACAGTCTTATTCAGCAGCTATAAAGTTTTCCTATCACCATGACATTTGTCTGCCCCACAAGTCACAACATATTTGCTTTGTCAGGCAGAAAAGCAAAGTCCCAAACAATTAAACAATTTTAAAGGTTAATAATGGAAGAAGGGAAAGATGGAAGAAAACCAGGAAGCTGGAATGCAGCCAAACAGTGTCTTCCAGAAGATCCTGAGCAAAGGTCAAGATCAACACAGCTGCTACCTGCATGCCAAGGAGAAGCATAACCTCTTCTCTTCACTCAGCCACTCCAGCAGTGCTTTTCCCCAGGCTTTAGCCCCCTCCGTGGGGCTCTGGGATGATCCCACACCTGCTCAAAATGAAGCACAGTTAAAACCTAGGACCTGTCTTCCTGCAGCTAACACACAGAGGTTTGGCCTGAGACAGGACAGCAGGCTTGCTGTAGCTCAAGCCCCAGGGGCATCACCTTGCAGCAGCTGAAAACAGGCACAATGGACCCATTCCAAAAATGCAGCCAGGTACCCCAACCCCAGCCATCTTCAAGGGCATCTGAGAGAGAATTCTCCAGGCCATACCTGACAAGGAGGAGTTCAGAATTGTCTTCACAGGCTGCACTTGATGGCAGAGTGAGGGGCACTTGTCAGGAGCAGCCAAGGATCACTGTCCCTCACCTCCTTTATTGCAAACCTCACATTTCAGCTCCAGTCAGCTACAGTGTTTGGAGCTACAGACACTTGTCCTCTTTTGGCCATTTTTCTTGCTCTGACCTTGCCTACAGGACATCACCAGAGACTTTCCACTGACTTTCACAAACCAGCAGGGTTCCCTGAACCCCTGCAAGCTACCGATGTCACCCCATGAAGCTGCACATTCCTCCCACAGCATTTCTCAGAGCTCTGCTGTGGAAAAAGGCAACTGAGAACGAGGAGTCTGTTTTGATTAGGTTTGGCTGGTTGGGTGTTTCTGGAGGGGGTCATATTTTGTATTTGTGGTGTTGTGTTTTGGTTTCCCTTAAGACAAGTTGGTGACCAGGGCTGGCTGCAAAAAAATGAACACATTCCAAGTTCTCTTTCTGCAACAATGGGCAGCAGGGATTGCATCACCTCCTGAGGGATACTTGGGGCATCTGTACTGGGGAGCACTGGAGAAATGTCCTTTTACACAGAAGGAACCACTAATTCCTCTTCTTCAGCTTTCACTGCTGTGCTGTCCCTCTGAGCCAGACAGCACTGCAGTCCGTTTCCTCATTTTACAGCCCTGAGGCACAGACACAGCCTCAGCTGATGGAGAAGGGGGCTGGATCAGTTCTATAAATAGTTTCACCCCAGAAGAGCACAACGAGGAGGAGGGCAGGGAACTCCCACAGCAGCAGCAAAAACCTACCCCTGCCAACTGCTTCCTGATCACTGCTCCCCACCCCTCACGCCATGAAGCTGGCACAGGCAGGGCAGGAGAAAAGACTCACAGGAGATCTTTACCAAGAAAGAAGAAATCAACTCTGAGATGCAGAGTGCTGGATCAGGTGCTGGAAAGCAGAGGTTTGGTCTGCTCAGGGCCTGGCACATCCTTGTCCTTGTGAGGTTCTGGGCTCTGCCAGTGGTTGTTTGATCTTTGCCATTCTGACTCATCGTAGTGGCGACAGCAGATGGAGGAAAGCAGCCTAGTCCGCACCAGCCGCGTACAGAGGACAAACATGATGCAGTTGGCACCTCCTTGGAACGTGTTACCAATCCCCTGCAAGGGCAGGAAAGGATTTAATCAAAGCCCTTCCTGCAGGCATCCCCAGAGAACAGCAACCATCATGTCCTAAGTAACTAATGAGAGGATGAGAGGAAATGGCCTCAAGTTGCACAAGAGGAGGTTTAGGTTGGATATGAGGAACGATTTTTACTGCGAGCGGTCAGGCATTGGAAGAGGCTGCCCAGGGAGGTGGCAGAGTCACCAGCCACAGAGGAGTTCAGAAAACATGCAGACATGGAACTTGGCGACATGGTTTAGTGGCCATGGTGGTGCTGGGTGGACAGTCAGACTTGAAGATCTTGGGGGGTCTTTTCCAACCTTAATGGCTCTATGATTCACTACCAGCCCAGTTACAGTACTGCCCAAGTGACAGCCAGCAAATCCCATCCACAGGATCGTACACTGGCTTCAGTTGGAAGGCACTTTAAAGATCATCTAGTTCCAACTGCTCTGCCATGGGCAGGGACACCTCCTGCTAGACAAGGTTGATCAAAACCTCATCCAGGCTGGTCTTAAACACTTCCAGGCATGGAGATATTCACAGCTTCTCTGGGCAACTCATTCCAAAAGTGGAAAAACAAATTCAGAAAGAGCACCCTGGCACCCAGCAGTGGTCCAGATGGCTTTTGGGGGGTTGATGCTTCTACAGCCTGGTGTAGGGCGGGAGCAGGCCGAGCCCTGGTTGGAGTCCGTGACCTTAAAGGTCTTTTCCAGCCGAAAAGAGCCTGTGATTCTGTGCTGCAGGGCAGACACCCAACATTCCTGGTCTGAGCCCGCTTTTGCTCCAAGCAGCTGGGAGTGCCCAGCGCTCCTGCTGCAGTTACCGGCTGCGGCCACTAGGTGCTGCTGGAGCAGCTCTTGCGGAGCCTCGCAGCCGGCGCTGGCCAGCAGCGGCAATGTCCCTGCCACAGAGAGGGGGACACAGGAGCTGCGAAACCTCATCTCCCCCCCGGGCCCCCCTCCTCACGCATCTCCTGACAAATACTTACATGCAGGACAACCAGGACTGGATTCTGCACCGCAGGGGAGTTACAGAGGGTGAGGATGAAGCGGACGGTGCTCCAGATGCGGAGGACGATGAAGATGACAGGGATGAGAATCAACTTCTTATCTGCTATGGAAGTCCGGGGCTGGAGTGCAGGTGCTCTTGAGAGAATGGGGCGATACTCTGAGAGAGCTGCATGCTTCCGTGGAGGGTAGGAGGGAGACAAACACAGGAACAAAAGAGACTTTTAGCTCCAGGGAATCTTTCCCAGAGCATCCTAAAGTTTGGTGGTTTTTTTTTTTTTCATAGAATCACAGAATGGTAAGGTTGGAAGGGACCTCAAAGATCATCTAGTTCCAATCCCCTGCCATAGGCAGGGACACCTCCCACTAGCCCAGATCACTACTACATCTTGTGGGAAGTTAACAGGGACACAACTACAAGCAGCAGCCTTCCTCCCTGGCTAACACAAACATTCCTGCTGAAGCCAAAGAGTGGCAAAGAATATCTGGCCCATATCAGAGTCCCACCAAAGCTTTACATTAGCAAGCATCAACACAGAGTCACCAAGAAACCAGATCATAACAATATTAAAAGAGAATAAAATTAAAAAAGTGCTGCTCCATCCTTAGGTTTGCTGGGGCAGTGACTTGGTCCCATCACTGCTGGTTTTACCACTTTGGAAATGCACAGCCAAGGGTTTGGTCTTGGGAAGGCCTCTCAAGAGGCATACATACACACACACATGTATATATGGTCAGAAGTCTGGTTCATGCTTCTCAAACTATTCAAGCTTCTCATCTTTACTACAGCCACAGAGTATTTACCCCATGTGAGCGAGCCTCTCAGCATGCTCAGACAGACCTGCTAACTGGTGTCTGTCAGCAGTGGGCTCCCACAACGTGGACAAGTCAGCTGCCTTCTCCATTATGCCACATGGAGGGGAAAAAAAAAAAGAAGAATCAAGGATGTGGGTCCTGTGTCAGAGGTGTAAGGCCTTTGAGACTTTCCTGTGGTAGAAGCCACTGGGTGGGAGATCAGGTGAGCAGGGCACACAGAGCAGCAGCTGGGACCTGTGATGCTCAGGAGGTTCATGTGGGAGAAGAGATTATACCTTAGGACAGCTGATCTGCAGGAAACTCTTTCTCCTACCATCAGGGCTACAGAGCACACACAGCTTGTATGCACAGTGTTCTCTTCCACTCCAGTACTCCCAATCCTGATGTCTTACTCCAGAACAGAGCTGTATGACAACACTGCACAGTGACCCAAACCAACCCCCAGAGGACTTTCAGTGCAGCTTTCCCACCCACTCCCACTGGTCCTGCCCTTTTGGAAAGCCCTCAGTCAGCACCCTCTGTGTGTGTGTGTCCCACAACAGCTACTTCCATCATTTCTGCTGCCTCTCAGACTGTGCAGGAGCCACTTCAGCAAAACCTAGCCATTAACAGAGCCCAAAGCTTGCCCTGGTGACCTATTGCTCTTCTGTGGGAGTGGGAGACCTCCTGCCAGTGAAGACACTTAGCAAGGAGGCTACCAGGCTTGGCAAAGTCCACAGTGATGAGAAGAGGGATGCTGTAGTGCAGAAGGCCTGTGTGCTGCTGCTCCAGCCCTCAGACTCCTCTTAGGAGAGGAGTGACAGCTTCCTGCTCTCACCTCCTGTAGGAGTCGAGTGCAGGAGTGGAGCTGGGGCAGCACAGTGCCCAGGAATCCTGGCAGAGCTGGAGGGAAAAGCCTGGCCAGGTGGAGGGTCGAGTTTCCAGGCAGTCACACTGCTATCTGAGACAGCTGCTGGAACACTGTGTCCCTTCTGCTTTAGGTCAGGTGATGGTGACAGGCATTAGCAAACCTTCCCAACTCCCCTTTGCCAGGACCCCGAGGAGCTGCTCAGCACTGCCTCGTTGCTCCAACCCATCTGCAGGATCCTGGCAGATTTGTGTCCATCCCTAAGTACAACTGCCACGGCTGCACCACAGCAAGCAGGTGAGGAGTGGCAGCATCTTCCAGGACCTCTATCCAGATGTGGGATTTGTTCTCCCTAACACACTTAGAGGGGGAATAAAGGAACCTCTGGCTGCAGGTTTTCAGTCCAGTTTTCTCTATTATGCAAACATTGTCCTAGATGCCTGAATTCTTTGTACTCACAAGGAACAGCAGCAAAGCAACCCCTGGATTTTGAAACCCTCCTAGGACAGAGTGTGGGTGCATGTGGTGCCCATGGCTAAATAGTGCCCAGACTCCCAAACGGGGCTGTATGCTGCTAGCACAAACCAGGTACTCATAAACACCTAAAGCTGTCATCAGAGATCCTAACATGAGTGAGGCTGAGCACATCCAGATGCCCACCTCAGCCTTGGTATGGACAGAACCATGCAAGACTGATCAAAGCTGAATTCTGTCCTTCAGGTCCCGTTTCAAGCCTTACTGTAGGATTTACATTTCACTCTTGTACATCCCATAACCATCAGACATTTTCAAAAGGGTTTTTACATCCTGCTTCTGCTAAATCCCCACACAATGATGCTGCAGGCTGCTGGGCTGTGTACTGCTCCTCCCAGGGTTGTGTAGCTGCATTTCAGTGGTAGGAGAAGTGATTCCTGCCTGTGTAGCTGCCGAAGATGGAGCAAAACCTTCAGAGCAAGGGAGGATCCAATCATACAGCAAGGCTGCAACCCCAGCTGAAAGCAGCAAAATACTCACTGCTCTGTTGATGTGCTTCTTGATGAGAATGTAGAGCACTGGCAAGGTCACATAGGCCAGTATCTCCCAGACTTTCCCTGTCAGCAGCATCCACAAGAGACGATCCTCCGCGTCCAAGTTGACCCAGCACCAGCCCACGGAAACGTTGGAGGCATCGTAGCCAATCTTCTTCAGAGCAACAGCTGCCACTGTAATGCCCAGGGGGACTCCCCAGCTGAGGGAAGAACATGAAGAGCAAGGTGAGGCCAAGAACATGCTCAGCCCCTCCACAGCTCAGGGAAAGTGGGTGACAGCCCAAGGGCCTCTCCATCACACAGGGTGCCAGCATCCAGCCCAGGACACCAACACACCTACACCAGACTGAAGTGGCTGCCAAGCAGCTTGAACACAGGCTGCAGACCCCCTTCCAAGGGCCTGGGATACCCAAGTCTGAAGATGCATGATGACAGCAGAGGCAAACATAGGGAAGCATTTAGAAGAACAGTAACTGGTGACACACATGAATTGAGTTACTCAGCAGCTTGGGTTGCCCACACAAAACCACAAGGACCAACTGGAAAATTCCAAGAGCCCAAATGTAAAAGTGTTCAGTCCCTTCCTGGGTGCTGTTAATACCCAGGACTTGACAGGTCTGCCCTGACCTGTGATGTACAACTCTCAAACCACTCCACAGCTGAAATGCTGACCTGCACTTGCCTGCATACATCACCTGCCCTTCCCATAGTTATCCTCAGAGAAAGGTTCTGTGGAGTCTTATGAGGAACAAGAGACACTTCTTCAATACATGGCACAAGTGCTTCAGACAGTGCTGAGATTGAGTTTCCAGCATAACCCTCCTGCTCTCTCCAGATGCAAAGAAAACAAAGCCATCACTTTACTGCTCCCATTACCTTCCTGCTTCACACTCATCTTTTACTGACAGCCTGGAGCAGCTGCAGGGAGCACGAAAGAGATCTTCCTAAAACCAGCCTCATGTGCATCAGACTATGTAAGCAACCAGCAGTTGCCTAGACCAGATCATCTGAAATTCCATAGCCCAACTGAAAAAAATCAGGAGATAATCCCACATCAGGTTTCCAAAATATCCAATTTCCTACCCTTAAATAATGCCTAGGTTCATCTGCTTGTAAAACAAAACAAATTTAAATAGAGCACTGTACAGAAAAAGAAATCCAGAGTCAAGCTTTTAGCATGTTTGGAACATTTTGTTTCAGTGCTGAGTTCAGAACAGCCTGTGCTAATCCAAGGCAGCCTCGTTATTTAAGGACAGCTCTGCTGCAGGAAGCCCTCCCTGTGCTATTATCGGAGCAGGCTACCAACATTCCAAACACTGCCACCACCATGAGAGGTTCCATGAGCTCAAAACTCACTCTGATAAAAGCTCTGGTTTGGCTGAGAACAAGGCTTAGAGATGCAGAGAGATTCAAATTCCAGCCCCCTCGGAGGAGGTGACCACAAAGGTAAAGCAGTTGAAGAGAACTGGCACTTCCTCCAAGAAACCATATTGGGGCACACGAGCACGAATGAGTCCAGCAGCAAGAAAAAGGAAGTGTGTTAAGAAACTATTTTGCCTTAATAATGAACTCCACAGTGACCTGAAACAGAATTATATGAGAAGACAAAACCAGGTCAAGCCACTACACATGGAAATAAAAGAGGACAGCGTTAAGTACAGACACAGAGAGAGAAGCCACGGGGGAAAGGAACAGACCACCAGGCAAGGGGCTTGAAAACATTCAAGTGTGTAGGAAAAGGAGGAACGTGGAAGAGAAGTGCCACATGTCAGGCAGTTAATGTTCACTGGAACAGTGTAAGGGGAGCAGGTGGCTATCAGCAACCAAGTAACAGGGGCAAAGGATTACAGACTCCAAGTGAAGTCAAAACGCATCGAGCAAGTAATCAGACATTTCAGTCGACTTCTTCAGCTCCAGTTCAGAAAACTGGAAAGCAGAACTGAGACTACTGATTTGGTTATTCTTAACAAGTCCTTCGTGACAGATCCCCCAGGGCTGGAACATACCAACACTTCATACCCCTCTGGAAGAACAGAGGAGCGGAGCAATAGTACACACCCAAGGTGTGCAGCTGGTTTGGGGCTAGTTGGAATATTTTACTGAGAGAAATCAAATCCTTAGCTGTGAGAAGAAAGAAAAACAACAACAGTAGCCTATATCCCTCATTCTTCTGCTGAGAAATGCAACCAGTCAAAATACAGCTCAGACACTCACTGCTCACACACTGCTGAGTTACTCCTGAGTGGTTGGGCTGCTTCACTCTGCTGCTCTGTGGTTGCTTCTGCCTTAACTCTAACCTGACCTAACTCTTAATTTCCTCTCACATCCTTGATGTCTTTTTGACATCTCACCTTGGATCTCTCCAGATGTATCACCTGAGATATCTGGGGGTTCATCTGGTTATTGATGAAGGGAGGGAAAGAGGGGCAAGTGGGGGGGAGGTTTGGGTCAGGAGCCTCCTGAGAATCTGATAGGTTTGTGATTCTTTTAACTTTTAACTTGTATATAACTGTATATTGTGTGTATATGTGTATGTACATATAGATACACATGCTTGCAAATTGTGCTAAGCTGTAACTATAGCTTCATTCCTTAACTTCCAGCAGCTGAGTCTAGTCTGGGTGCTTTCATTGTGTGTGTGGGGCAGGTAACTCCCAAACCATCACAGGTGTGTATGAAGACTGGAACTGAAAGGATCCAAGATAACACAAAGAGGCAGAAATTTTACCCTGAGCCCCAAAGCAGAGCAGTTATGTAGGCTGGGGCTCTCAGCACCACACTTGGTTCTAAATGAAATCAGTGTGGGAAAGAAGGGGAAGATGACTGCTCCTGGCATGTCTGTAATAGGTTGGTGATGCAGATACACCAGGGGTAGTATTGCCCTAACTGACCCTCTGGCAATCCATTAAAGAAAACACACAGAGCCCAGAACATCTTGCCACATAAACCAGTGCTGCATTACACGAGGTAAGACAAGAAACCTTACACCTGATCTCGTTAAAGATGTCCCTACTTACTACAGCAAGATGACCTTTAAAGGCCCCTTCCCACCCTAAACATTTTAGGATCCTATGAAACCACAGCAGAGCACAGCTCAGGTTGTGCTGCCTTTCTTGTCCTCAGCAAGCCTGGGTCACATTGCTTAATCATAGAATCAAGCAGGTTGGAAGAGACCTCCAAGCTCATCCAGTCCAACTTATCCCCCAGCCCTAGCCAATCACCCAGGCCATGGCACTAAGTGCCCCATCCAGGCTTTGCTTGAACACCTCCAGGGATGGGCACTCCTCCACCTCCCTGGGCAGCCCATTCCAATGCCAATCACTCTCTCTGGCAACAACTTCCTCCTAACATCCAGCCTAGACCCCCCCTGACACAACTTGGGGCTGTACCCCCTCATTCTGTTGCTGGTTGCCTGGCAGCAGAGCCCAACCCCAGCTGGCTCCAACCTCCCTTCAGGTAGCTGCAGAGAGCAATGAGGTCCCTCAGCCTCTCCTCACAGGGCTGTGCTCCAGGCCCCTCCCCAGCCTTGCTGCCCTTCTCTGGGCACCTTCCAGCACCTCAACATCTCTCTTGAATTGGGGGGAATTGCCACAATTTGATTTCTGCTGCACAGGTCCCTTTCTTAACTGCCCCCAGGCTCTTCACAAGGCTGTCACCTGCCTGCACAGGTGAGGCAAGCAGCCAGCCTGCAGGTGATCCCTCTGGGGACAGCCATTTTCACTCTGTGAAGAGACAAAAATCAGTCTTTGCCAAATACCAGCCAAATTCCAGGAGAGAGCTCTGTAAGCAGCACTCTGCTCTTGATTTTTGGCCGTTTTGGGGGGGGGTTTCTTTCCCTCTGACTCAAACACCGAGCACTTGGCAGTACCCAACCACCAGCTTCCCAGGACCAAGCAGAGTCTCCTCTCTGGGAAGCATGCAAGAATCTAAAAGCTAAGGCACCAGCAGCCAGGCTGCTCCCACTTTGCTGGTCTGGCCTACAAGCTTTCATAAGCTAAAAGATAAATCCACAGCACATTTCAAGAGATTCCTGCACCTTACAGACACTTGGGAACTGAGGTCCAGTCCTGAAATTTCACCCTGGCACAGGGCAGTGCTTTGGGATTCAGATGTGCAATGCAGTAGGGTGTGAAAGGATCTTCAAGCACTCCATGGACATGCAGGCATACAGAGATGATGATAAGTGTATCTGTAAGCACAGATATGTATTTTATATATACACATATGCACACACATATGTATTTTACTTAGATATCTATAAAAACAAGCATACATTTACTTAGAACCATCTGCACAGCCTGATCACAAATACAAATACTTCAGCTGCTATCAAAAGCAAAGCAAGAAACAATCCAACAAGCCCAAGGCAGGTTCTGGCCCATTCCTCACCCCGAGTTTGGGTCTACATCTCTCACAGCAAAGATGACATTACCCAAGTAACTGATACTTGATACTTAGAAATCCAGGACAATTGAGGGAGCCTGGAAATTTACACTCTGGGTGCCAGAGCTTACACTTACAACTACATAAATATTGTCAAAGCTAACTGCAAGCTTCTTTTCAAAGCCCATTTGAGCCCAACAGGTTTAAAAACAAAAGAAGCTGCATCTCTCTAGCTGAGCAGCAAAACAGGTGGATGTGTCACCACATGACTCAATAAGGAGCAAAGCTGCCTGGCAGGTTTGATGCAGTGTGACATCCTCATTTCCCTGGAAAGAAAATGTCAGGTACCAACTTCCAACATGCATTTAGCTGGCTCCACACAGCTACGGAACAGTCTCTGGTTCTACTCAGCATTAAGAACATATTCATCTTCACAAAGGCTTGCACCTCGTGAGTAACTGCTTGTGAAGGACAGGCAGCATGCAGGACCAACTCCATCCTGCCTGCAATCCCTCCCAGAGCGGCTCCTGGAATGACTCTTGACACAAAGGCTGCTGTATGACCGCACCAGCATCCTGTCAAGTGAGAAGGGGAAACAGAAGTTCTCCCAGGTTCTTGCCTAGACCACAATACTGGAAAGTAGTCTTTAAATCCTTAAAAGATTGTCTGCCCTTTGCCCTCATCCACTCTCTGCAATCAATGTATGTACTGGTGGCAGTCGCTGTCTAGATGGTACAGAAAGATTTCTGGGCTGACAGCAGCAGGAGCCTGGAGGACTCTGGATCCAGGGAAGTGCAAAGAGGAGCCAGCCTCCAGCATTTTGTCCAGAATTTGACTTTATGATTGACTCCCCAGGTAGTGATAAAAGCACAGGGAAAGGAAGGAGTGCCACAAAGGGATGGGCAGAGAACAGGTCCTCACTCGTCTCTGGCTTTTCAGACAGATTATAAAGCAAGAAGGAGCTTTAAGCACTGGCTCTGCATACAACTGCAGTCATTTACAAAGCAGAACCTTGCAATAGCTCTTCTATATTGCCCTTTAAACAGCAAGTGGAGCTGATCAATACCAAGAACAGAAAATGGCATTTCATTTTTACTGCAAAGACCTGAAAAGAAACCTAGCAAATTCCCCCAGAGGAAGTTCAGTTAGACCTCTCCTTTCCTCTCTCTCACAGGGTGACAGCAACCCTTCAGGGTTGTTACCGCCTTAAGAGTGCACAGATTCAGGCCAACAAGATTTCAGTCAATCTGTTTCCTTCCACACTTGGCAGCTCCAGGAAGCTGAGAAGCACTGAACTAGAGTGAGAAGCTCCAAGTACAGACAAAGGCCACACAAGTGGTTAGCAGAGGGAAAGTAACAAGCAGGGCAGAGTTGCATTGAATCTTTGATGATGCCTGATGCAGATAGCAAGACCACGAAGAAGTTAGACTCCTTTTCCTTGTCTCTTTTCTGGCACTCTACCCTCTCCATAGTTCTTCCACTGCACCTCAAAATGAAGAACTAACAAACTCCACTGCCTCACTGCATCTTACTTCACCAACAGCCTGGTGTACTCAGACCAGTCACCTGGGGCTTCCTCACAGCAGACCTCATCAAGCAGTAAGAAGAACAGGTAGAGCAGGAATTTAAGTACCTCCTTGATTCACACTTAGCCTTAATGTCTTTCTGGTGTGCCTTTGCCTGGACTCAACTTCAACCATAGAATGGCCTGAGTTGGAAGGGACCTTAAAGACCATCCAGTTCCAACCCCCCAGTTTCCACCAGACCAGGTTGCTCAAAGCTTCATCCACCCTGGCCTTGGAACACCTCCAGGGATGAGGTGTCCACAACTTCTCTGGGCAACCTGTTCTAGTATCTCACCACTCTTGTAGTAAAAGAGCTTCTTCCTAAAGTCCAGCCTGGTTTAAAACCATTGCCCCTTCTCCTGTCGCCACAGGTCCTTATAAACAGTCCCATAAACAGCATCTCCCAAACAATGCTGCTTGAAAATCAAAGGGTGACAAATATTTCACCAAGAACCCTAAGAAAAATCAGTACTTGTGCTGATGGCTTTTCTGTGGGTTTAAAACACATCATTCCTCTTACAAATTATGGCAGCAGCAGGGCAGAGGAGGACTAAAGGATCACTGTTTTGCCCAGCGTGGAGGTAGCACATGATTCCACAAGCTCCAATTGCATAATGAAAGCTTTTTACTGAACACCATGTGGAAAATCAGCCCTCTAAACAGCAGAAACTGAGACACACAGTAACTCCGTGCTCTGTTTTGCCTTGTTGTCAATCAAACATGCCAAAACAACCCTCGGAGTGCTTTTCTAGCAGCCTCTTCACTTGTAGACTGCATTCTTCTACCAGTGCCGAATTCCAGCACCCTGCCTGGGGAAAGGGGGAAGGATCCACAGAGGAGACTGACAGTGGGAAGGCTGGGACCTGTAGAAACACATCCCAAACAGCAGTTCTGACAGCAGCTGACAGGTATTGCAAAAATTAATTTCATGGTGTTATTTCTAGGACACCAGAGCAGACTATGGAGGGAAGGTAGAAGCCAGAATTTTTAAGAGTCCTTCTCTATTGTCAGATTTTCCTATGAGACTTAAGGAGAGAGGAGAAAAATTACTTTTCCACATTGCCAATTCTTCACTTGGGAGGGAAGGAGGGGGAGAAAAGCAGGGCTGGTTAGTTAGCACAGTCCCTGTTGAGAAGGAACCCGATAAGGGCAAGCTGTCCTCAAGGAAAGAGCAGGTGACTCCAGCAAGCATCCGAGGGCTTCGCGGCGGAGCAGAACATGCCGCACGTAGCCGTGGTGGCTGCTGGCCACAGCCCGGGTGCCTGCAGGCTCCACACTGGTGTCCTGCCAGGAGCAGGGGGCAGCACCCACCTCACGACGTGGAAGCAGCAGAGCAAGCCCGCGCCTGTGGGCGAGCCCCTCACAATGGTGATGTAGAGGTAAAGGGCAATNCCCTCCCGGCCCCGGCCGCCCCGCCCCGCTCCCGGCCCCCGGCTCCCTGCAGCCGCCCCGGGGCGTTCCGAGGGAAATCCCGGCAGGAGGCTGCCGTTTGAACGGCGCACGGCACCGACAGCAAACCTGCCCTGTCCTGAAATCCAGTTTTAAAACCTTCTTTACATCAATCCCCAGGCCGTGACTGCGCGGGGGGATCACAGAATCATGGAATCAGCAAGGCTGGAAGAGACCTCCAAGGTCATGCAGTCCAGCAGTGACAGAGGGAACCGGTTCAGAACGAAACGCTTTTCANTTTGCCTTGTTGTCAATCAAACATGCCAAAACAACCCTCGGAGTGCTTTTCTAGCAGCCTCTTCACTTGTAGACTGCATTCTTCTACCAGTGCCGAATTCCAGCACCCTGCCTGGGGAAAGGGGGAAGGATCCACAGAGGAGACTGACAGTGGGAAGGCTGGGACCTGTAGAAACACATCCCAAACAGCAGTTCTGACAGCAGCTGACAGGTATTGCAAAAATTAATTTCATGGTGTTATTTCTAGGACACCAGAGCAGACTATGGAGGGAAGGTAGAAGCCAGAATTTTTAAGAGTCCTTCTCTATTGTCAGATTTTCCTATGAGACTTAAGGAGAGAGGAGAAAAATTACTTTTCCACATTGCCAATTCTTCACTTGGGAGGGAAGGAGGGGGAGAAAAGCAGGGCTGGTTAGTTAGCACAGTCCCTGTTGAGAAGGAACCCGATAAGGGCAAGCTGTCCTCAAGGAAAGAGCAGGTGACTCCAGCAAGCATCCGAGGGCTTCGCGGCGGAGCAGAACATGCCGCACGTAGCCGTGGTGGCTGCTGGCCACAGCCCGGGTGCCTGCAGGCTCCACACTGGTGTCCTGCCAGGAGCAGGGGGCAGCACCCACCTCACGACGTGGAAGCAGCAGAGCAAGCCCGCGCCTGTGGGCGAGCCCCTCACAATGGTGATGTAGAGGTAAAGGGCAATGGCCATGGTCCAGAAGAAGGAGCTGGTGTTGGAGAAGGTGGACAGGGCACCCTGCAGCACGCAGTCCCAGGAGGTCCTGTCGAAGTCCTGTAGCACCCCATAGAAGTAGGAGAGGGCTGAGAGCAGATCCGCCAGCGACAGGTAGAGCAGCAGCTGGCGGGGCCGGGTGCGCAGCTCCGGCCACAGGGCATGGGTGCAGACCAGCAGGCTGGAGCCCAGCGAGGACAGCACGCAGGACACCAGCACCACGGCCCGCTCCGACACCAGCAGCTGGGTGGGGGGCAAAGGCTCAGGCATGCCGGGCACGGCGCGACGGCTCCGGGAGAGCGCTCGGAGGGAAGGCGGCAGAGGGGAGGCGAGCGGCCGGGACGGGAGCCGCGGCTGGAGCGCGGCGAGAGGGAACTAGAGTGGCAAGGAGCGAAGCGAGAGAGCCCCGGGAGCCGGCCCGGCGGGCAGGGGAGCGGGGNAGACCTCCAAGGTCATGCAGTCCAGCAGTGACAGAGGGAACCGGTTCAGAACGAAACGCTTTTCTGACTGCCACCTCCCAAACGTCACCCTTGATACCTTTTCTCCCCAAGGAGAGCAGGCAGCTCTCCTCCCTTTGGATAAAATTTTCTTAAAATAAATATCTAAACACATCCTTCATAGATATCTCTGTCTACAAATCTGTCTCTGCCCACGGCAGGGAGGCTGCAGTAGGTGATCTCTGAGATCCCTTCCAGCCTAAGCCATTCTAGTACTCTGTGATTCTACTTCTCGGAACACCCACAGGCACATTTTGCTCCACACATGCTCAGACACCGACAGCAGAGGTTATCGATCAGGTTATCAGGTTTTCCTCTCCCTCCCGAGCCGCCCCCACCATTATCTTTCCCTTCCGCCACTGCAACAGCTCAGAGCTGACTCCTGTAGCATCCTGTGCCCCGTGGAGCACAAACCACCAGCAGACACAAGAGAGCATTCACTGCTGTCTTGAACAGACTCTACATAGCTGTGGGAAGAAAAGTGCTTTTCCCACCCAACCCCTTTCAAAGGAGCTCGAAGTTGAAAGGAGGTCCTTGTCTGCCTCTAACTCACCAGATAGGTCCTTGGCTTCCACGCAGACAACTCACACCCTGTGCCTTTGATGTGGGGAGGGATGTGCCTGATTTCCAGAGGAGATGGTTGTGGTTTCAGGAGCCCTGTTGTCTCCAACAGTTTAATCATTCCCCAGCTACCCAGCCCTGGCTGATCCCTGCTGAACTCAGTTTGTAACAAGGTTTATTTCAACCTGTAAAACCAGTTGCCTTATTCCTCTCCCAGCACCCCAGAGCCATCCAACACACCCTAAACCCCACACCTGACAGAAATGTCTTTAAAACCTGCAAATTATTCCATGTTTGCACTTTGGGTCAGGCATTGGAAGAAGCTGCTCAGGAAGGTGGTGAAGTCACCATCTCTGGAGGTGTTAATAAAACCTGCAGACATGGCACTTCAGGAGATGGTTCAGTGTGCAGAGTGGTGCTGAACTGACATTTGGACTGGGTGATTTTAGAGGTCTTTTCCAACCTTAATGATTCTGTGATGGTTACAGTTTTGTCCAGAGTGTCCCTTCAGTTCTACATGGCCATCTTCTAAATTAAGAAGGTGTTCTCAACTTGTAAAAGAATTTATTTTGACCAGTTGTGTATTTGGAACACAGCGTTTTCCAGCTCAGTTTTTCAGGATAATGAGTATTTAAGTGAACTCTGGCCCTGTTACCCCTTCACTGAAAACAAACAAACAAACCAACCAACCCCACTATGAAAAACTAAACCCATGTTCCCCTCAGATGTGTCAGAGGGACACCACTGCTTATGTGTTCTCCTAAGAGCAGGTTTTCCCATTTTTACAGCAGTGGATTCTCCTTTGTTTACTTGGACTAGGCAATCTCCAGAGGTCACTTCCAACACTCACCCTTCGATTATTCTACTCTGCATTCACAACCTGCAGCCAGTTCCGCTGCCTCCCTAAGCTTTTGGTTATCTCCGTCTGGTTTTGACTTCTAAGTTCAATTCCAGTTTCCTAATGAACCCTGGAAGTCCCTGGGGAGATATCAGCCCATCAGGATGTCTTCATGCCCACGCTGCCAGGGCACAAAGCGCTTTTCACTAATGCTCAGCTATGCCTTGGCTATCCAGGACACTGTGTCAGTTCTGAGGGAAGCCTTTGGAGCCCTTTAGCAAGCCCACAAAGTCTGCAGTTGCCCAGAGAACAGACACACTTGGAAGCTGCCCCAATTCAAAGGCAGTGCTGCTTGTATCTCAGAGGAGAGAGAAGGCACAATCTAAGCACCTGGCTTGTCATACAGCAGCAGATATCATGAAAATTCTCCTTTGAGAAATTCCACCTTCAGATGTGATGCACATCCTCACCTCCTTAAAGCAGGAGGTGAAGCAACCTGGCATTTGATGGGAAGACAGAAAGTCCTTTTTCCTGACTTGAATTTATCTCACTGACTGCTGTAAGAGCCTTCTGACACGCAGGCTACACCCTGCATCTTCTAGAGCATCAGCTGAGCTGTAACTACATAAATTCACCTCCACTAACCATGAAATAGGCTGTCCTGACATAACCCTTAAATGAAAGAAACAAATAAAAGGCTTAAACAAGGAGGTTTCACTTTGCTTTTGCAGCTGGCTGGGTTGAGGCAGTTCTCAGTTCAGGGGGAACTCAGTTATAGGTTTGTGTTTCCCAGTGCATATGAGGGGCTGAGCAGCTCTGCATGTCACAGACATTGCATAGAGCCATGCTGCTCTCCTGATGGTGAGCCAGATGAGTGAGACAGCTTTGATCAGAGGTGAAGGCACTTCATGGAAAAGGGACACGAGCAGAAGTTCTGCTCCCACCCTGTTGTACTCCCCTGAGACCCTCAAAGGCCAAGTCTGACTTCAGCAGGGAGAGAGGAGCCTGGACTGCTCCTGAACAGTTGGGACACTGCTTCACACATGTGAGGAAGAGAGGACTCAGCACCACCTAGAGCTGTTTATTTCCGGTACTCTGCCAAGAGAATCCAAGCTCCCTTCACCGCTTTCATCACACAGACATCATTACTGGCTCCGAGCGCCGAGTGCCAGCCTAAGCAGCCATCCTCACTGCCCACAAGGGGTCGCTGCTGTTCCAGGCAGCACTATGCTCCCCAGCACCACTGCCCTGACCCGGTAAGCTCTTGGCCTTATCTCTGATGGAGGCAGAGAGCTCCAACGCCACCAGATGCGCCCTTTTGGCCACCTTTTGCCGTCTGTGTCGTGCCCACAGCTTAGACAGTCATTTCAAGTAGGAGCCTGGGATTAAAAAAATTAAAACAGAGACCAGTTTCGTTGCAGCTATATATAAAAAAAAAAGGTAGATATGTGCTACAATCAACGGGAAAAACCAACCAAACCAAAACCCCAAACCACATTTGCCAAGTCAGCCATTGGAGGCTCAGTTTGGGCAACCCCCTTGAACGTTTTAGTTTTCAAATCACCATGCAATTCCTCTCAAGGAAGTTAGGACAACTGTTTCATGATCTCATTAGCTTCTCAGGGCCCAGCCTGGGAGCACTAAGACTCTCAAGCCCCATTCTTCTTCTCAGATGAACGCAGAATTCACCAAACCTTTCCCTGACACAGCTCTTCTGCACAGCTTGGCCATGGCCAGGCAAGACACTGCCTATGGATGAGGACACAGAGCCAAGAGTTAACTGAGTCTCTGGAAGCCTAAGCCTAGCTCTGAAACCATACCATAATAAAAAGAGCTGGCCAGTAGTTTCACCAGCACCTGAGCTCTTTGTGTCCAGGAGAATGGGACTGTTCTTCTAAGTCATCACCTGACCCTTAGGTTCACTGCATCAGCTGAAAGGGAGCCAGGGAAGCATGGTTAAGAGAAGGCTTCTGCAAGGTGAAAATCCTCAGGTTTGTCCTTTGTTGCTTTTTCTAGCATGTGACCAGAAAACCCCTACATTTCTAGCAGTCCTGGTGCAGATTAAGGACCTAATCCTTGACTTCATTAACCCCATCTATTCCACTCTGGACAGCCACTAAGTACAGCTTCCAAAAGAGCACTGAAGGCATCTACTGCTGCTCAGGAAATTCCATAATGATCACTCACAGCCCCCTCACAGTTTCTCAGTAGCTGCCCCCTCCAGACCACAACTTCTTCAAACAGATTTAGAAGAATCAAGCAAAAAAAAAAAAAAAACCAAAAACAAACAAAACCACAAAGAAACTCATTCCCTGCCTATCTGCTAAGAAGGCTCAGCAGTAAGGCAAGCAGGCAAATAGGTGCAGGCACCACAGCCAACACTCCTGTGGCTTTCCTGCTCAGAAGCAGTTTGCAGGGATTGGAAAGGTTTTCCTTGGCAAACTTGGTTCAAGAGAGCTCTGTAGCAACTAGGTACTACCAAGCTGACCATGAGAAATTCAAGATGCACCAAGGGANCATCCTCACAGCCCTCCCCTGGACTCTCTCCAGCAGGTCCCTGTCCCTCTGAAACTGGGGAGCCCAAACCTGAAGGCAGTGCTCAAGATGAGGTCTCACCAGGGCCTTTAGCTCTTTAATGTATCCAGAGAACTGAACTAGGAATTTATACCATGTGCAAGAAGGGGGTAAAAAGAGGGAGGAATGATGGAGTTTCCTTCCAGTTCTATCACCAGCAACCTCACAAGCTGAGTCTTTAAACTGTCCAGTGTAGGGGAGTCCTTGACTTCCCTTGGGAAATAATTCCCATATCTCACTGTTCTTACCTCTTTATGTCAGCCCTGAGGTCTGTGTGGTACTTTTCCCCTCACTTTGCTGTGGGTTAATCCTTGCACTAAACCATTACCACCCCCACCCCTTGTCTTTTCCACGGGACTCCTTGTGAAAAAGGGAGTCTCCCTCTGGGTAGCCACCAAGGTCTGCTTTCAGCACCACAGTTCTGTGGTGTGTTAGCTGCTACTCCACACTGGCTCCTCGTGATTTCCAAGACTGACGTATGCAGTCCTCTTCTTCAACCAGACCAGCACCACAGGCAGCTCTTAGAGTACCAAACCCCAGCTGTCGGCAGGCTCAGCACTGGGATGGCCCCGAGGGCGAGCACGACAGCATAAAAACCTGCTGGATCAAGATGAGCCTGAGGTGTGCACGTTTTGTGTTCATCTCCAGAGCACTGGACCCACAGAGCAGATGTACCCAGCTGCTGGCACAGGGCACACTCAGCACCTACCGCAGAGCACTGCGCTGGAGCTGCTCAGCAAGCCCAGTGACTTTTCTTCCAGCAAGGGGAGATGCTTAGTCACTTCAAGCAGCTTTCCATTAGCATCAAAATGTGCTGTCAGGCTGCAGAGGTTGCACAAGAATTCAAGCCAGCAACTCTCCAAAAAGCCACGAGCAAGGAGAAGGTTTTTTTTTTCCCCTTTCCTTTTTTTTCCCCTTTTGCAGGCAGAATGCAATTAGTTACACTGCTGGAAGGGAGCCAGCACCATCAATGGAGTTAAGTATGCTCCATGTGTTGTGGTAGGGTTTCATTTCAAATTTAAATTAGGAGATGAATATGGGCTATTCCTTCACGCTGTGGCTGCCTGCAGAAGAAGAAAGGTGTTGATATTGCACGTTCACATTGAAAGGGAGGATGCCAGGGACAGAAGAAAATACTAAATGTAAGCCTTGGTCTTCAGGGTCACCCGGGTCAGACCAGTACAGAGCAGTGGCACTTGGGGAAAGGGCATTAGCACAGCATACAAAGAGCAACTCCACTGATCTTGGTGCCAGTGTTTCTTTTTAAGCCACTCTCATTCCCCATAATCAAAACATCTTTCATATTTAATAGTAGGAAATTAATAGTAGGAAAACAGGCCAAGTAGCAGGATTTTGGGGGTGTAGCTTCCACTGTGATTAGAACTGGAGAGGTGCACACTCTGCTGTGCAACAGAAAGCTCTGCCTAGAGCATGCAGTTCTTACTCAGATGAGAGAGGAATATAAAAATTAATAATGAGAGCCTCAAGTAGAAGCCACCAAGCGTGGCAGATTCCCTCCTTACTGAGCCAGCCACCTCACTCCCCGTGTTTCACACAAGTTATTTCCAACAGATGAAGTGTGAAGCAGCAAGAGGACAATTCTGTTAGGGTGCAAGGGTGCAGCAGGGCCCCAGGGGACTATTTCCTTCATCACCACAAGGATATTCAACATCCACAAGCCAGAATCCAAATGTGACCTTGAAAATGGGTTGCAAACCACTACCTCTTACTGCTCCCCTCCACATAAAAACACTCCTGTTAATTCACAGGTTCCCTCCCCACCTGTGGGTGCTGACTGCTCAAGTCCCAGCACAGCCACTACCATTCAGCCAGCTAAGGAGCCAGCAATGGCCACAGCCCCAGTGCAGAGCTCCAGACCACCACTTGGTACTCAGCATGTCTGCAACATGCTCCCAGGTAGCAAAGAGCACATTTCAGAGACCTATTTGAAGCCAAATGCCCACATCTCCAGAAACCTGCTGGCTGGTTACTCATCACTGCAGAGTTCAGCAGAGGCCACTTGAAGAAGAGAGCAGTACCTTAGCCTGGAATTCCAACCCAGTGTCTTTATTCAGGCAGGTGAGGCTGCTCAGCTGTTACATGCAAAGTGAAACAGGTCGAGCCCCACATGTTTGTCACCCCAGCCTCATGCCAGTCATTGCATCAGTTCCATCCAGCCAACACCCAGCTCAGACTCAAGCATGGAGCAGTGGCACTTTGGGAAGGCTGCTAGAAAGGGCATTTGCACAGAACACCAAGCAGCACTCTCTGTAAGCACCCTCATGGCCATCTTCCAATGACATTTTTTGGTTGTTCTCGTCCCCTAGAGCACCACAAAATGTGTGGCACTGATGGTCATCTGTGGCTCTGTAAAGGACAAAAACAACCAAAACCTAGGAGCAAAAAGGCACAGAAAAGCACTATTTTGTCAGGCAATGTGATGTGGCAGCTCAGTGCTGGAGCTGGTGTCAGGCACTGGAACGAGCTGCCCAGGGAGGTGGTTGAGTTACAGAGCCTGGATGTGTTTAAGGGTCACTTGGATGTGGTGCTTAGGGGTTTAAGGTCAATTTTGTACAGTAGAGTTCTAGGTTGGTCTTGGTGATCCTGAGGGGCTTTTCCAACCTGGATGTTTCTGTGATTCTGTAAGATATGTTTCATGACAAATATTCTGCAAAGGCAGAGATGAAGTTTCAGAAGATCTGCAGTGGAAGTGCTCCCTTCTCTGCCATCCATTAGCTGAGTGCAGAACCTCCACAGGATTATGACACCCTGGATTATGACACTCAAGCTCATGCCATGCCAGTGAGAGCCACAGAGAGTAACCCTGGATTATGACACCCAGGCTCATGCCATGCCAGTGAGAGCCACAGAGAATAACTCTGGATTATGACACCCAAGCTCATGCCATGCCAGTGAGAGCCACAGAGAATAACTCTGGATTATGACACCCAGGCTCATGCCATGCCAGTGAGAGCCACAGAGAGTAACTCTGGATTATGACACCCAAGCTCATGCCATGCCAGTGAGAGCCACAGAGAGTAACTCTGGATTATGACACCCAGGCTCATGCCATGCCAGTGAGAGCCACAGAGAGTAACCCTGGATTATGACACCCAGGCTCATGCCATGCCAGTGAGAGCCACAGAGAATGACACAGAACCAACCTGGTTTGATCAAAACTAATGTGAGCTCTTCTCCTTCACATGAATAATGGAAGGTTAAAGAAGATTTAGGCAAAGGTTGGAGTGTGTTTCCTGCCTTAAAACAATCCCCAATTATACATTCATCCCTTCCACAAATCCCCCTTGCCTCCCTATTGCCCAGTCAAGATAACAAACAATGTCTCATTGCTTAATTAAATCTAATTTATTCCTCCCCAGAAACAACCAGCTAAGGTTTTGGGCACTCGACTGCAGGCATTTGCTGCTGACCAGCACCCAGGAGAAACAGCAACTAGAGGTGAGCTGCTCCCCTGCCAGGCTCAGAGCCAAGCTGCCTTGTCATGACCAGCCTGAGGCTCAGATGAGTTCTCCTCCTCTCCAGAGCTAGAGCTGCATTTTGGCAGTGTTACCACCATCAGCTGGCATTTTACTCTCAGGAAGATGCATGTGGGGAGGACAAAGAAAGAGCAAAGTGACTTGCAACACAGTTATGTTTTCTCCATCTCCTGTCTCTGATGCAGTGACCCCACGGAGGGTCCTGTGGCAGGGATCCTCGCAGCATCCCTCTGCTCCAGCAGACACCTCAAGCTCCAGTGCACCACCACAGCACTCCAGCCTGGATCCCATCCACCTCTCAAGCCATGGAGACAAGAGTCAGGCCCAACAACGTGCAGCACTTCTAGGGCAGTATACTTGCTGATTGCTTCCTTGACTATTGTTCACAACAACCAGCTAAGACACTGCCAAAGAAACACTCACAGCTGGCATCACACGAGGAGGGAGGTTAGGGCAGGTTGGTCAAGCTCCTCCTCTCTTCTCAGTCGCAGAAGGGAAGGGTCTGGGGACAAAGAAAGAGTCAATGAAGCAACTGCAGCAGTACTTACAAACAAACAAACAGCTTTGGAGGGAGAAGAGGCTCAGCCCACAAACCAACAATCTCCCAGTCCCTTAGCCCCAGTCCTGGTTCTAAATGGCTTCTAAATGACAAATATTAACAAGACAAAGCCAGCTTACTTGTCTGCAATCCATATTTATCTGAAGGAGCTCCCAAGTGTCACACACCACCATTCAGGCAAGACAGTGCAACAATTCACTGTCTCCACAGGCTTAACAGTTTAAGACATAAACCTGTTTAAAGGCTTGGGGGGTCCCCTTGTCTGCACAGCTCTGCTCTCAGGTCACACACTGGATGCTGGAAAGAACTCACCCAGAAGAGCATCACCTGCAAAACAAATGGAAAAGGAACCAATACTCATCTGCACTAAGGCCTCTTGGCTTCCTTATTATAGAGGTGGAACAGCCTGAGGTACACAAGACCTGGTGTTAGCATCCCTGCCGTCCTCAGTTCCTGGAAACACATAAACATGTGAGGAGACAACCTTCAGGGCAAAGCAATTCCTCACCCTTGTGTCACAGCCTCTGCAGCAGGTTATTACTTGAGGGCCTCTTGTGCAACACTGGAGCATGAAGCTAAAACATGCTGCAGGAGCAGCTCTGCCTTCCCTCACCTTGGATTTCTGTCAGTGTCCCACTGGCAATGCTCTGTCTGTATATGGAGACATCTAAGCCTCCTGTTCCCCTCCTCATGCACCAGGGCACACACTCCAAAACTCAGGAATTTGGCTTCTGTTTGGCTAGAGAGAGCTCAGATTTTAGATCCTGCCTTGCTCTCACCCTGATTTCACAGAATCATGGAGTTCTGTTGGCTGGAAAAGACCTTTAAGATCATTGACTCCAACCAGCAGCCCAGCACCACCACTGTCACTAAACCATGTCCCCAGGGGCCATGTCTGTACTGGTTCTGAACAGAGATGGAGACTCCACCACCTCCCTGGGCAGCCTGTTTCAACACCTGACCACACTTCTGCTACAGAAATTTTTCCTAAGTTCCAACCCAAACCTCCAGGTGCAAACTGAAGCCATTTCCTCTTGTCCCATCTCTTGATGCTAGGGAGAAGAGACCATTTCCTCTTGTCCCATCTCTTGATGCTAGGGAGAAGAGACCATTTCCTCTTGTCCTATCACTTGATACTAAGGAGAAGAGACCATTTCCTCTTGTCCTATCATTTGATGCTAGGGAGAAGAGACCATTTCCTCTTGTCCTACCACTTGATACTAAGGAGAAGAGACCAGCCCCACCAGGCTCCAACCTCAAGTAGTTGTAGCGAGCAATAAAGGTCTCTCCTCAGTGTCCTCACAAACTGTTCTCAGAAACCTGCCACCCTGCAGAGAAATGCTCAAGCTGAAAGGCAGGTGTTAAGTTAACCCCCAAACTCCTGCCTGCCAGCCTGTTTTCAGAATGCCCAGCATGGTTTTTTTTTTTCCCCTAAAGGCACACAGTAATGCAAGGAAAACCTGCTGGGTTTATTGCAGGAGTCAAAGTTCAGTGACTTCTACCAGGTGCTGGGGAAAGCTCCTGCCCTCTGCATAGTATCAAAGGGGACTGACAAAGGTGAACTGCAGTGCTGTGAGAACACACCAATGGAAGCAGCAGAGCAGAGAGCAGCCATACCCACCAGGCACTGTGATAACAGGAGGAGGGCTCCCTTCCCTGGGTCCCTGGAGACAGCACCAATTAATTAACAAATCACTCCTTGCCTGTCACCTTTTCACCCTGGAGAAAAAAAAAAAAAAGCAAACAATACCAAACAACCAAAATAAAGCATT